>JASANE010009090.1:0-17049 GCA_030248225.1 Trileptium ribeirensis | reverse complement strand
ACATTGCACGTTTATATGTCGCTTACAAGATAAAGCTGAACATTCTGGAATTGATATATTCTGCAGCTAAATTTCAAAATCCCGACAGGACGTTTTTGGACGTCTGAAAAGGGGGGAACCGGAAGAGGGGAAATGAGCCGATCCTCGCGGGACGCAGCACATTCCTACTTATCCTCTGAACCTTCCGGAGTTCTCATTCAGGGCCTCCCGGAACCCGTGGGAGGGCCTAAATCTACCCCTCGTCCTTCCTAGTCCTGTGTGTCCATTTCCGTCCGTAAAACCCACGAATTTAAAGAAGATTTTGTACGCCTGTCCCTACATGTCCGTCGTGTCGTCCTACGTATTACATATATATATATATATATGTACACATATTTTATTCATATATGCATACACATACACATGCACATACACTACTCATGAGCACACATCTACACATGGAGCACACAGAGCGACCTGCAGACGACAGAAAGACTCGCTCGAGGCCTCCTGCCACATGCAGAACCACAACAACAACAACAACAACAACACAGCGACAACGACAACAAGAACAACACACACACATACACACACACACAGGGCGACAGCAGCGACAACAACCGACCAAAGAAGTCGGTTAGAGAGAGTGGAAAGAAAAAGAAAAAAAAGAACGAAAAGAAAGGCACGGGAAGGGAGTCGGGACAGGGGGTCCCTGAGGGAATTTCGAGGGGCTGGGGCGAAATTCGGTCCCAGGACGAAGAACGGGGCCGAACGATACCAAACATGAGGGGGGTAGACGCAGTGGCGGGTCGGGACCCAATTTTGGGTTCCGACATATATTAGCATACGGGGTTTCAGCGGGCTCTCCCGCTCTAACGGTTGGGCGGAGCGACGCCCGCCGGGCATCGTTGAGCTTGTCTTGGAAAGGCGATTTAAACGAGGGGTGTTTTCCCTACCTTAACGGCAGCGGGTAGAGGGGCACTAAAATCACAACTGTTAAAGACTGTTAAAGAGAGTGTCGGCAAAAAGTGGGGGCGCATTTTCGGCCGTCCCGGGTTAACGGGGCGACGGATGGAGACCCGCCGGGCATCGTTGAAGATGTCTCGACGCGACGAATGCAATGAGGGGCATTATGCCTACTTTCGAGTTGGGGTTAAATTTTCGGTCGGTCTGTACCCATTCGCAGTCGGTACGCCAAATTGGGGGGGGCACATTTTCGGTCATAAGGGGCTAACGCGGAGTCGGACAAAGACCCGCCAGATATCGTTGTGCTTACCAGGAGCGGGTGAATAAAATGAGGGGTCGCATGAGCACATTTAGGGTCGGGGGTCAAATACGGAGTTGGTACACAACAAGCGGAATTTTATGTTGAGTTTCCGTAGTATGGTATAAAACAGGGAGGTGAGTAATCTAGCGGCGGAATAACTGGTCGGATCGAGACCCGAATGGCCTCGCCAGATGCCTAGATGGGTGGATTACCTGGAAACACTCGTACGTTCACTCACTGGTCCGATGGTAACCAGCAAACCCAGTTGTTAGCATGGTGATCAGGCAAATTTGGGCTTCAAAGGGTGCTATGAAAAGGAAGGCTTTGGTACGGTGGGGCGGAAAAAAATAGATACACCAAATCACGAAGGTCACGCAGTACACATATATATGCATAACTATATTTCCATATAGGCCTAAGTTAAGTCCACTCGGAACCATGGTCTCCAGCCAAACCTAGCGTAAGTATCGGCTGTTAATTGAATGTTTACCCGTTCGTCCCTAGAATATCTCAAGAAATCCTCCAGCGATTTGTGATGTCTCGGGCTCATTCGAGAGCCCTGAAAATTCTCTACCAAAAAGTACTCGGGGTGTTTTCGTTAAATCTGAACCGTTGGACGGTTACGGGCCGACGAACAGGCCCGAGATCCGTTATTTCCGAATAGTCGGAAACTACCGTAACCCATTTTTGGTCAGCTTACTTTTGCAACCATTAGGCTATGGTTCACTTAGGACCAGGTAAAATTGAGAGTTTTGATTTCGATCACTTTCCAACCCTCTCAAATTGAGCAAAGGCAAGGTTTAAGGGAACGAATCATTGTAGGCCGCTTGGTGCCATGGTGATCAATGATGGTGTCGCGTAATTTCATGTTCTATCATTGTTATATCTTGCCAATTGTGTAATCTTTGTAGCTGTATAATTAATTGTATGGTCATGAATATAACGGGACAGGCTCAGGTGAGCCCAGAGACGTTTCACTTCGGTTACTTGTACGAACTCAGAAAGAGAAGGAAGGTAGGAGAATGCTTAACTGGTCAAGACAGGAGACCTGAATGGAACTCGACGATAGCCCTAGCTTCCTTACGTAAAGATCAAAATTATGACGTCCGGGAATAGGAGGCCTTTGACAATTTAAGGGATTGGGAAGTGATCGAAATCAAGACTCTCAATTTTACCTGGTTCGAAGTAAACCATAGCTCAATGGTTGCCAAAGTGAGCTATAACCAATGGGTTACGGTAGTTTCCGATTATGCGGAAATAACGGACCTCGGGCCTGTTTATCGGCCCGTAACCGTCCAACGGTTCAGATTTACCGGAAATGCCCCGAGTACTTTTCGGTAGAGAATTTTCAGGGCTCTCGAACAAGCCCAAGATATCGCAAATCGCTGGAGGAAATCCTGAGATATTCCAGGGACAAACGGGTAAACACTCAACTAACAGCCAATACTTACGCTAGGTTTGGCTGGTGACCAGGGTCCCGAGTGGACCTGATATAGGCCTATACGGAAATATAGTTATGCATATATATATGTACTGCGTGACCTTCGTGACTCGGTGTGTCTATTTTTCCGCCCCACCGTATCAAAACCTTTCTTCTATAACATCCTTTGACGCCCAAAGTTGCCTGATCACCATGCTAACAACTGGGTTTTCTGGTTACCATCGGACCAGTGAGTGAACGTACGAGTGTTTCCAAGTAATCTACACATCTAGGCATCTGGCGAGGCCATGCGGGTCTCGATCGGATCAGTCATTCCGCCACTAGATCACTTATTTCCCTATATTGTACCGTACCACGGAAACTCAACATAAAACGCTGCTTGTTTTGTACCAACTCCGTGTTTGACCCCCGACCCTAAATGTGCTCATGCCTCATCTTACTCGCCTACTCCTGGCGAGCACAACGATATCCGGCGGGTCTTTGTCCGACTTCGCGTTAGCCCTTTATGACCGCTAATGTGCCCCCCAATTTGGCCTATCGACGGCAAGTGGGTACAGACCAACCGAAAATTTAACCCCAACCCAAAAGTAGGCAAAACGCCCTCATCGCGTTCGCCAAGTCGAGACATCTTCAACGATGCCCGGCGGGTCTCCATCAGTCATCCCGTTAACCCGGGACGGCCGAAAATGCGCCCCCACTTTTTGCCGACACTCTCTTTAACGGTCTTTAGCAGTCGTGATTTTAGTGCCCCTCTACCTGCTGCCGTTAAGGCTGGGAAAACACCCCTCGTCTGAATCGCCTTCCCAAGGCGAGTTCAACGATGCCCGGCGGGCGTCGCTCCGCCCAACCGTTAGAGCGGGAAAGCCCGCTGAAACCCTGTATGCTAATACGTCGGAACCCAAAACTGGGTCCCGACCCGCCACTGCGTCTACCCCCTCATGTTTGGTATCGTTCGGCCCCGTTCTTCGTCCTGGGACCGAATTTCGCGTCAGCCCCTCGAAATTCCCTCGGGAACCCCCTGTCCCGACTCCCTTCCCCTGCCCTTTCTTTTCCGTTTTCTTTTTCTTTTTCTTTCCACTCTCTCTAACCGACTTCTTTGGTCGGTTGTCGTCGCTGCTGTCGCCATGTGTGTGTGTGTGTTGTTGTTGTCGTTGTCGCTGTGGTGTTGTCGTTGTTGTTGTTGTTGTGGTTCTGCATGTTTATAATGTGGACTCGAGCGACCTTTCTGTCGCTCAGGTCGCCTGTGTGTCTCATGTGTAATGTGTGCTCATGAGTAGTGTATGTGCATGTGTATGTGTATGCATATATGGATAAAATATGTGTATATATATATATATATATATGTAATACGTAGGACGACACAAAAAAACAGGACATGTAGGGACAGGACATACAAAATCTTCTTAAATTCGTGAGTTTTACGGACGGACTGGACACACAGGACTAGGAAGGACGGGGGGTAGATTTAGGGCCCTCCCACGGGCTCCGGGAGTTCCTGAATGGGACTCCGGATAGTTCAGAGGATAAGTAGGAATGTGCTGCGTCCCAGGCCGCGAGATCGGCTCATTCCCTCTTTCGGTTCCCCCCCTTTCGGGACGTCCAAAGACGTCCTGTCGGGACATTTGAAATTTAGCTAGGAATGCTGAGAATGCTAGGAATGTTTGGCTTTATCTTGTAAGCCGACATATAAACGTGCAATGTTTGCACGTTTATCCATGGATAGGGCGATAAAATTTAGCCCCAGATGCCCTCCAAATAAGCTTAATTAGGTGATGGATGAGGCAGCTAACTCGCTAAATAGCAGAAATTTGGCTTTAAATCGGCGAGTTAGCTGGGGGAAAAATTTGATGGATGAGGACCAGATCACCGAAAAGACATATTCAAGCTTATTCCAAGTATTTTATAAAGAGAAAAGATTTAAAATTTTGAAATTTGACGGGTGGTTTAGCAGCTTTCGTGGGACATTTGGGGGATAACGACCCAGCTAAGTTAGGTAAGAGGTTTAAAAGATCTGAGTAATGAGTTTTCGACAAGTTTCTGACAAAAATTTGGGACTACAGATGGGGTAAAATCGGAGATTTTGGGAGAAAACTCACAGATGGTTGACCTCCGAGTAATCGGAGGGTTCAAATTTGATGTCGGCGATTTCGATTGAAGCCGACTCTCTCTAAAGGGGACCCGGGGTTACGATAGCTGTCAAAAATAAAAATTTGGGGATTTTTTCGATTGGGCGCCCGGGTTTGAACTCGAAAAAGAGGGCGTCAAAAGAGCTTCTCCGATTGGGTAGCGACAAAATCGCTATCTTTCAACACAGCAGAAAATTTTGAAGCGACGACTACCACGTCGTCTCTTCGAATCAGTTCGACTTCGACAGCGCGGAGTTCGGTCGACTCTACTGACCGGCTCCGACGCTCTAGTTTTATTGTATGGTTTCGCCTCGGCTTTTAGCTTTTTTGTGTTTTTGCTTCCTTGGTTTGGAACGGGATTCGACGTTGGAGGACCCGTGTAGGCGCCCTTCGCCTCACGGAAGGGGACTAGCAATTGCTGTCCCGGATCGAACTTAGTAAGTCGGGATGAGAGTCAAGCGCATGGGGGTTTATTTTCCCCATTTGTGGTTGTAACAGACCGTTCATCAAAATAAAATTTTCATAGCATCAGTTGACATTCCCGTCCGTTAGTGGACGTTCCGTTTTACATGCTAGCTTATTCTACCTTTCAAGTTTCTTGACAAACCTCCTGCAGTCGAGTTTCGTCTTGGGCATCCTGAGCGAATGCACGGAAGGTGTTAAGTTGGGGACAACGAAGTCGAAGTAGTTCAGATTCCCCGTGGTCATAGGTAGGACAAACCAATGATGGACGCCTCTCGTCCATGTTTTTTTCATGACTTCTTACTTGTGAGTTAGGGCCGTAGAATTTTCCTGAGCTGACCACGGTAAAATTTTACCATAAAACCATAGGGACTTGCATTCATCCTTGTTTCTGCTCATGGTTATGGTTTCCAAACTTTCAGTTTAGTGGACTGTTCGACACTCATGCCGCTGCTTGAGTGCGGACTGACTTTGCAAATAGGGACCGAGGACTAGCATCGGTCGGGCTTTAGGAAGCCCCAAAAATTTCGTTTCTCAATTCGAGTTAAGTAAATTTGGGGAATACAAAAGACTAAACAAATTCTAAGTGACTTCAGCTTGAGATTATGGTATTGGCACTCCGAAAGGAGCGATCTTTATTACAACCCCTACACAATTTTGGCGAGTGTTCGATTTGATTGCCAGCGTGACGGTTGATACCCGCTTTACACAGTCCTCGAGAGCCCCTCACGACCAAATTTACTAGGCGCTCGCTCCGCAAGGTTTACGTCGAAATTGGCTCGGCCCGACTATTAAATTTACTAACGTTGAGTATAACACGCTTACGCGGTTAAGCCTAACGGTGGGACGCCGGATACCACCTGCTCCCAAAATGAACCGACGGCATGGCAAAATGCCCAAAATCGGCCACCACAAACTCTTTCAAAAGCACGATAGAGTGCGCAATGTTCAAAAGGAAATCACAATAGTCTCATTTTACTAAAGGAAAATCGCGACCTCTCGCGATTCGTTTTGACCCCGAACCGAGTAAGTGCAAAACCCCGTTTTCTCTTTGGAGCGACTTGATCGCTGAGTTTAAGCAGTTTTTATTTTTATCCCTGGTTGCCCGTTAGGCTATGTACTATGTAGACCCTTGCTCTGAATTTTACTGTTTCGTCTCTCTCTCCTTTTTTCACTTTCCCTTGTTGAGTTTCGATCCTGCACGGAGGATTCAAGTCCGCTGCAGGTATTTCTGTTTTATCCACTCGACTATCGAGTTCTGAGAGATTTCGTTAAAATTTTAGTGATAACTCGACTGCACAATTTCAATAGTGCAGTCGAGACACTGTGCAATTTCGATGTGTACAGTGTGTTAAGGCAATAGGATGAGCTCGATAGAGAGAGGACGGCAAAGACAACGGCAACACAGGGAACAAAGGAAACAAAGCAAGAAAAGAAAGAAAGGAACCAACCACACAACCCCAAAAGAAAAGTACCAACCCACCCCAGGCGAGACTGAGTCCCAGTTGTGGGACGGGCACGACAACCCGTTAAAACGGTTAAAAGTGCGGCCTCGGTCGCTGAGGCAATCGCTGAAGGCAACAACCGCCAATGCCCCGTCCACTTAGGCTGTCGAAATAATAACCAAGGGCGACCTTTCAAAGCGAGTAAGGATCAGTCCCCGGCCGACATAACGTTGTTCAATTTATACTCTCCTGCCAAAGTCAACCGTATTGTCCTCGGCCTACTGGTCACAAAGTGCTAAGACAAGAAAATTCTCGATCCTCATTTTGGACTGCTGGAGACGCCAAGTGGAACTTATCGTAAATTGGTGTAGAACCCGGCCTGAGGACAAAACGCTACGAGAGACTCAGTAGGACTGTTAGATAGGATTTACTGGACTCAGACGGCACACTGGACGAGGTTTCATTGGTGGACGCCCGCATAGACACCTCGCTCATGGTGCGACGATTATCCGCACCCGATTGTTTATACGATAAGTAATTGTTGATTTTCACCGTGTTTTAACGTGTATATTAGACGGTTTTAATCATGCAACTATGCCTAACTTTTGTCGTACGTCCATGCCTTTCCGCGAGTCCCGACTCATGCTCTCATTCGACTAAAGTTATAACGTAAAGGAGGCGAGCTACCATTTTTTCCCGCACGGCCCTCTAAGTGTGTGGAAAGCCCCGCAGGATCTAGAGCGAATTTCGAAGCATGCAATACACATAACCCGAGTTATAGCGGACTCAGTTGAGCGTCTCGGGTATAGATTTTGGTCCGGCATTTTCCGGGACCATACTCGCTCGCACCGCCTCACGCCCCGACTAGACGCGGACAAGGGAATGAACGAGTACGACTGTCTCACAATTTCCGTATTTCCGTTTGTATAATGCTCCTACCTGTTGTATCTGACCTGTACTATACTTTAGAAATAAAATCCTGGAAATCATTTGACGTGTCCAGTGTTGTTGATATCCCAGCGTAATAAGGACGTCCAAACGGACGGGCTAACCCCGCATGCCACGGCTTGACGAAAGGAACATTCCAAGCCCTGACACGTGCGGTTCGCCACGCACTGGTGTTTATGCAAATAATTGAACTATAGCGAGAGTGATCCACTAACTTATCAACCCGCTTGTAAAATTGTCAGCTTCACACAGAGTATCGAAATTTACTAGGAAAACTTTATCGCTCGATCCTAACGCAGTCAAAATTACCACGCTACAAAACAGGTAGTCCGACGTTAAACACTCAGGGACTGTCGGAACCCTGTGGGTGCCACATGGCTACAACAGACAAAGTGTTCGGCTAAGGATAACGCAGCAGAACTCAAAGTTTACTTAGCAAAACCAAACTTATCACGCATTTCACTTTAAATCTCGCTAGACGAAACAACTTCCATCAGGCTAGGACAGGGAATATTGGTTTGACATTATGACCTGTGAGCAGGTTTCGGTGTCAACCTTCCTGGGGGACCTCAGTGATCATACCAGAATACTAGACACGTGCGCAACCAATCGGGCGGGGTCCGAACACACCCCGTGAAGCGCGCCTGCGGCCTGCTAAGCTCCGTAACTTCTTGGGTCTGACCAAGCGAGGTGGCTAAAATAGAAAACTTAGGGTCCGCCCTTGAGGTTATGATAGCCGGGGTCGTATGGGCATGGTGTTAGGAAGTTGCGCCATGCAGCTGCGTCACCGTTATTACACTAGAAAACAAAATCTGTAAAGATTTTCGCGATCGAGTGCGATCGTTCACGAGTTGTTTCAGTGTTTAAACCCTGCTCTTTTGCGCTCCGGAGTCGTATTAGTGCAAATAAATTGTATCACGTGCACGAGTGTTGATCGAATTCAAGAGTGTAATAACATAATAATACTTGATCCGAGCCGAAACGATTAGTGCGACTCACTAATTTATCCCTTGGTTTGAAACGCTACCCTAGGAACACTACCGCTTTACTGGTACGCCAGACCATGGACTTGCGCACCCCAGTGGCTGGAAGGACTAAGTCTTTGGTGACCTAAATAAACTAATCGAGTATAGACATTGTGTATTATAGTGAGCCCTATGGGTCGGAGCGTCGCGTAAGCACGAACAGAACGGCCAAGCAAAGATTATAAGCTCCGACATGGTGGCCACGACGAGGCCAGAATCGATCCTGTGAAGATTGAAGATCCTGTTGGTTGCGATTGCTGCATCGATTAGTGGTTAGCGTGGTGTAATTTTGCTGCTTAGCGTTTTTATAGCGTGCGTTATCAGCGCGGAATAGTGATTTTGTAAATTTTGGGTAAAGTTGCCGAGCATGGATGATACAGCCGCATATCTGCCGGCCGACGATACTGCCCAGTGGACGATTGGAATTGATGACACCAGCACGTCGTTACGGACGGCTACGAATGATCCAACTACTTTGCGAAATGAGGAAGCTCCATTGACCCCGTTGGAAGCAATACTGCGTCGGGTAGAGGTAAGTATGATAAATATATTTGATGAAATCACAGATTTGGTCCCCGATGCCGTATATGATACCGCTGAGCGCGAACGTAGGCTTTAAAGCTTGATAACTGGTCAAACTAGTGACTTAAATGATCAAGTGAGTGAAATACGGGGCAACTTGGATCAGTTACGGGATTTGATAGGAATAGATTCCATGTATCCGTCGTTATCTGACGCAAGGATAGAAGATTCAGTGTATGTGGATGCTACTGTCGTAGAAGTGGATAACAGGCCGAAAACACGTGTAGGATTTACGCCCACTTATCCAGTGATAAACCCTGTTAGGGATGAACCGATTCCTGTTGCTTCTGTGACGTCTGCTGATATTCCGTCAGTGTCCAATAGGGTGGTGTCGGCGCCGAATGTGGTGTCTGCGCGTGTGCCTGCGACTGTTCCCGTTCCGTCAGCCCCAGTTAGGAATATTGTTGTTTCGATCAGCGATACTAGAATTGTAGTGACTGCGACGACTTCTGTGGCGTGTACCCAATTAAGTACTAACGTAGTCGCTTCTGCACCGATGGTATCAACCGCCCCGGTTATGCCGCAGATAGTAGTGAATGTGCAGCGTCCAAAAGTACCAGTTAATATTGGGAAGTATGACGGCACTGCGGACATTGTTACTTATTATCGTCGACTGGAAGCTGAGCGTGAGTTACCGAATGTAAGCGATACTAACGAAGAATTTCGCCTTTTGCGTAAAAAACTAACGGACGCCGCTCGAGATTTGGTTGAGTTGTTAATGGCGGATTCAAATGCACCAACTACTTTATGAGGACTTAGGGCACCATTTGTGCGAGCGATTTGCCGATAGTCGGGAATTTGTCGATGAAATACATCGGTTTCAACAAATTGATCCAGCAAGGTTCGGTAGCGGATTTTGCCGATAAGCTAGCGTTGCAGTGGCACAAGCGAATAGTCCCATTGAAACTTGGTGATCAACATGTTGTGAACCTATTGCGCAACACGTTTTTGCGTGAAATGCGGCGTGGATTGCGTTCACGCTTGATTCACGGTGACCAGTGGTCTTTTCATGAATTAAAGCGTAGGGCTGCACAAATAAATTTGTTATCCGGAACGGATAATGATGGAACCTCGCCGAGGTCACCGAATAGACCAGCTCCTCAACGATCTTGGGGACCGAGTAGGAACTCCAATGTTAATTGCGGCGCAGTACCACGAAGGAATGATAGTATTCAAGTTCCCATGCGACCGAGTAACGGGAATCGTAGTAACGATGTAAGAAATAGCCGAGTTGTCGAACACACTTCAGCTGCTTCGCTGGTGTGCTATGATTGTGGTGCCACAGGGCACGTTCGTTCGTGATGCCCATATCGTGATGCACGCCTGCGTCAACAAGAACGCGGCGTAATGAGGGAAGTTCCCGCACGGTCGTCGCCGATTAGCGTACGGAGTTCGTGGGTACTTCTACGAAGCACTTCGTCGGCGTCGAATGGCAGTACGAAATTTTCCACGAATTGTGTTAATGGTGTTTAGCCGTCGCCGATGGGAAGATAATGTTCAGCGCGATATGCGACGGTATAGTGACCAGCGAACGGGTATTTCGTCCCAGGTGTCGTACATTCGTTATCTCGTGTTCCCGAACACTGAACATCAGCGATTACGAGATGATGTTGACAATTTTGAGCATCAATTGCGTGAACAGCAACCTCAAGGTAGTTTATCACAGGAACGAATGGAATATCAACGATTAGTCGATCGCGTAGCGATAGCCACGTTACGACAGTTTTCAAATGCGTTCTTGCGTGAACTAAGTAACACTACGCGACGGTACGTCCGAGTCGGTGACTATCCGGGCAATCCAGCATACTTGCCGTTGGAATGTGATTGGCCGGATTCATTGCCGCGGCCAAAACTCGATTAAAATGACTATACAATGACACTTCCAAATCGATTAAAACAACGCGTCATATTAGCCACAATTTCCCCGTATAGCGCCCGTAATAGATACTAATAACCTAACTCGATTTAGTAATAACCCATTAATTGTCCCTCGCGAACGTTTCATTACTTGTATCTTCTCCAAACGTCGCAAGCCCGTCTCGACCTTATTCGTTAGCCGGAACATTAGAGGCGAGTGCGCAAGGGACGCTAAACAATTGTATTGTTTTCGGTTAATTCGAACGCTAAATGGTATTATATGCGTCGAATGTTGGGAATGAAAAATGATAAATTTTGATTTTTTTGGGTTGAAACAGAAAATTTTAATATCTCAGGGAGGTTTGGACCCTGGACAACCTTGGTAGCCTATGGAACCCCCGGTAACTTGAACACGCCGAAATGTAAGGCGAAAAGTAAATCCACAAAGATATTAATGCCTAATTAGCTAAGTAGTAACGTTTACAAATTACTTGACGCGACAAAATAGAATTCAGAAAAGAATATAAAATTAATTTTGGACCCTCGCCGTCGCAACATTCAGCTTGAAAATAGTCAAAACGAGTCGAAGGCACAACTAGGGAACCATATCTTTGTCAAAAATAGTATAATGCGTTATTATTTCTCTTAAAGTTGTGGGTTCTGTTAAAATATGTATTTTTATGGAATTTAATGTATATATAGGGATCAACGGTAGTAGGGAATTTAGTGCTATAAAGGTCCAACGGTAGGTGGAAAAAAGCTACACGATCAAGCTTTAGGATTAAAGATACAAATACAGATAGCCCACTTGCAAGAGAATTCATCAAACCCTTCAGTCTCTTCAAACAGAATAGCAAAAGTTTAAATTACAACAGTGCTGGATTCCGAATTGGCTGTAAGTTTGAAACTAATGGAAAAATTGAACAGTTGCGAAAGCAGGTGGCACATCTTGAATCAACAGTGTAAAACTATAGCAATGAAAGCGTCATGTAAGTTGTCTCAAATCGTCCGAAAATCCGCTACGAAAAACATCGAAATTAATTTTGAATCACGTTAACCCTTTACTACTCACGAGGGTATATTTTACCCTGCAAGTTTTAAAAAGCCCCGAGTCATGGGAAATTATCTGAGAATATAGATACTCTATGTAGTCCTCGACAAACTCGTAGCCAATAGATGTAAAAAATAAGCATAGTTTTCCTCATACTAGGCAGTTCAAAATATGTTGGAGTAAAACATGTACCCAACGCGACTGTTTATGTTACTTCATTTTCAGGTTTTGATTTTAGTCTAATACGCTTGATTATTACTTCAATGGCTTATAATATTTTGAATTTTTATTACATCAACAACTGCTGACATTGGGCTTGGATCCTTCACACGACGAATTGCCCGACGAAGCATCGTTTTCGCGCCGTGAGTTCCTGAAATACTTTGTACACGAGGTGTGTTTACCTGCCATATAACTGCGGAGTCAAGACCTCTTCATACTGTGGTCATGAAATACTTTGGAGTAGACATGCCTTCAGGGACACTTCCGGATCAAATACCAACGGCGAAGTGTCGATATGCCGCATGACCGCAAGACCGAATTTGCGTGTCTAAACCGCCGAGAACCAATCTGTATTGCACACATGGTATTAACCATGTGGGAAGAATGCAATGAATGAGCCAAAAGAATATAATGAATCATCGCTAAGAGTGTTGTTAGACCGTAAAGGTATTGTGAAAAATCGTAAAAGGTTGAAGTTAACTTTTAATTATTGTGGTGTCATCTTTGGTATATATGAAATACATAATTTTGTTGGTTTCTGTTTGTTATATGTCGAAATATATAAACTCTGGGTTGGAGTATATGCGACCCCACGCGAGTGTAGGCTTAATATTCACCACGTGACTAGTTACGGGTTTTATTGGCTCTAAAGCATAAAAGCTTAGTGGGAGTAACCCCGGTAATGCAGCACTATTCAAACCATCAAGGTAATAGAACTGGTACTGAGTGAAACAGGTACAAATTTGATACCAACTCCGCAATGATTAAGCGCAAAGTGAGAAGGGAAGAACGATAGTCGCTAAACTTGCTTTTGGGGCAATTCCCTTGTTGGCCATGGGATTATAAGAGCTATGAGGTGATTACAAAATCATCCCCAAATTTATTATGCATAATTTCGGATTTTCCGATACACACCATGATCGCTCTGAAAGCCGAAGTTTAGTAGGGTATCTCCAGTGATACAGCACACTTC
The DNA here is from genome assembly GCA_030248225.1 of Trileptium ribeirensis. Taxonomy (NCBI): domain Eukaryota; kingdom Metazoa; phylum Nematoda; class Enoplea; order Enoplida; family Thoracostomopsidae; genus Trileptium; species Trileptium ribeirensis. The sequence goes on along the minus strand of JASANE010009090.1, from coordinate 3,671 downwards.
CCAAATAGCCAAGATACTGTATCTGGGCTGAATTTGACAGGAACAGATTTGGTGCCAGCTTTGTAGCGATGTCTGGTTGCCCCGAAGCGCACAGAGTTAACTAATAATATTTTTCCACCTGTCCGGCGGGAAGAACTATGTTCACCTGATTTGTTCACCAAAAGTTCGACGGACACAACAGTCACAATATACTCTGTAACCAAATTAACAAATTTTCAGCTCGTTCGCATGCAAAAATCCAAAAGACAAGAAAATTCATATAACATACACCACGAGTTTGGTTGGAGCAGCAGTGTAAGTCACAGAGCTTGCATGCCAAAGCAGGGTTTATGGGGCGATATCTCCTTCCTTTCCCCGAAGGCCTTGGTCTATGGTGTATCCCCTAAGGGTACCACCCTACTGTCCTGGTGCGCAGCTCAGCAGCTTCTTTCCGTAAAGGCTTCTACCTTTCCCCCGATATGACCTACGCCATCCGCCCACCCCGGTTACGTGATAGGTCTTGAACCGTCATCATATATATATATAAATAAGGTTATTAATGTCCAAGGTCAGTCGGTTCAAGAAATGGCTCCTGAAGATAGGGAGATACACCAACTAAGGATTGGCAGGCCATGGAGGTTAATCTTTTAACGTTTTTAAACGTACTTTTTAGGTCAGTCGGTTCAAGAAATGGCTCCTGAAGATAGGGAGATACACCAACTAAGGAAAGGCAGGCCATGGAGGTTAATCTTTTAACGTTTTTAAACGTACTTTTTTGGCAATTTTGCAAAAAAATTTTTCCGGTTTTGTCAATTATCGACAGTTTATGTTAAAATTTTCGCCAATTTAAAGCCATGCGGGGACTGACGGGGGAAGCGTCGGAGGAAGCGCGAAAACATAGCTTTGGGGGTTCGACTTTCAGGGGATAAACCCTTAATCCCCTATAGATCCTATGTCTATAAGCGCATTCTTGCATAAACTGAGTGCTGACTACGAGTCTGATGGGACAACTGCATTCGTTCAGCTGCTCTTCAAAATCCCGATGGTGTAAATTGACCTTTATTGTCCGATCTAATTTGGTATCGTGAAATGTTTGACAACCACAAACATTGAAGTCGGCGCCGCGGATTGAATCCTTGTTGCAATGGTGAGAAAATCACTGCGCCATCTAGGAGCTGTTGCGCGGTTTCTTAATGAGCCCCATGAAGTGAGCGAATAACCACGCACGCGCGCAAAGATACGTGAACGAGAAAAGCTTAGTTTGCAGAGCGCGATGGAATACGCGCTAGTGCTACATGGCAGATTTGGGCATGAAAGGGAAGAAACATTTCTTTGGAACATAAAAACTGGAGAAATTCCGAAATGATATCGAAATACATCGGGTCATCGCCCAGTATTAAGAGCAGCAACTAGTATTAGGCTACGTCCGTGAAAGCCGTATACCAGCCTGCTGAAGGTAATCGCGGCCGTCGATCAACGGTCGGCCGTAATCAATTTTCTGTCTTTAACTGTTTACGACAGCGAATGGTCATCAGTTGTAGTGGTCGCTCGAGCGGCCGTTTTCAATAAGTTTACTGCCATATATCAAGTGAATTATTAGACTAGGAAGTTTTTAATGTAATTGCCAATAACCGACATTTGTTAAGATTTTATACAATACAGGAGAATATTGCCGTATTATGCAATTATGTGACAACTATGCAACTATGTGAATAAACTAATATGCGTAAACCAGTTGACAAGTTCAGTACCGTTTTAATCGCAATACAAAATAATATTTCTAGGGTTCGAAATCTCAAAAATCCGATTACAAAATATTTTTGAACTTGAAAACCTTAGACCAGGATTTTTGAAATAACGACAAAATTGCGTCAGGTTTTGAGATAAAAACAAGTGAATGTCGAAGAAAAGCAAGGCAACGAGTTAACCAATACCGAATATGCATGATGGCGCACAATTGTTTGCTTGATACAATCGTCGGCTATAGGAATTTTTGTGATTGTGGAGCCTAGTTATGATTGTAAGCCCGTCGGTATTAAAAATTATGAATATTTACAAATTTAAATATCCTGGCGTGGCTCCTACTCAAGGGTTTCAGTTCAAAACCTCCTACATAAAACTATGTGGTGGTAAAACTGCCGTGGAAAATAGTTCTTGCGTTATCTTAATTTCATTTGCAATGCTGTGTGTTCGTGTGGTGTTTACATTGTGTAGTATAGTGTAGTTCTTGAAGACCACGTGATACGCATTTGTAAAAGAATACACGTACTATGTTGTTTATGTTCATATGTATGCAAAATCCCCAAACTGTTTAGCACCGATACTATAGAAATTTAAGAGTTTGGAGTGGTTCGAAAATTAGATTTGCTTGAGCTATTAAAATTTAGGTGAGAAAAGTTTATTTAAAGTCTTGCACCGTGAGCTTAGAGCCTCAGTTCGCACAATCGATGAACAAGAATAATTTTGACAATCGGGGTGCTATTAGGATTATCCTGTCTGGAGGTAAGTGTGTATTTCTGTTTGTGTAAATCTGCAGTGTATATGTGAAATAAATTGTTGAGTGAACGTACTGTTAGAAACCAGCTTGAAAAAATGTCGGCCTGTACCTCTATTATCTAACCTATAACAAAACTAGCACAGGCTGTTGTAACGATTGTAAGCCCGACGGTGTTAAAAATTATAATTATTTACAAGGGTAATATTATCCTAGAACGTAGTCTAGCGTTTCAATTGTGCGCGAGTAAACTTAAGATGCGCCCATCGACTATCCTATTTTGTAAAAGCCGATAGCGAAGCGCAAACCGTTGTTACGTAACAAACGTGGAAATTTCATCGACTTTTCGATAACAGAAAATTGGCAAAATCAGAAACAAGCACCTAAAATTACAGCTTGTGTTCGAACAGAATTTTGACGATTTTGAATTTGCAGTGAAAACTGTTATCGAACACCTATCAGCTTCTGATTCGTATTTGTCTGTGTTCGCGAACAAATTTTACGTAATAGTGACGTCACAAGTCAATCGTTAATGTTGTTTACGTTACAGTGTTCGCGAACAAATTCAGCGAATCCAAATCCGGTAGATTTTCCTTCGCAAAAAATTCGTTAATTTTATTTGAATTTTCGCGAACACAAATTTACCGGATTACTATCACAGAGCTTTGTGTTCGCGAACAATTTTGCGCCGGATTATGGTTTACCAAAAAACGTTCAGTAACAGATTTTTAACCGAAATAGCAAAATAGGATTATTGATGGGCGTGGGTTAAGTTTACTCTCGCATTGAACAAAACTATACGGTGCAAAACTTCCGTTGGAAATCCTTCTTGCGTAATCTTAATTTTATTTGCAGTGCTTTTATATTCGTGTAATTTACATGTACTATGGGTGTAATTGTGTTTAAGACAACGTGATGCGATATATATTATGAGCTTATTGCGGTTTAAACTTATTGCGGTTTAAGCTTATTGCGGCTTAAACTACTGTAGGAAATCGTTCTTGCGTCATCTTAATTTTATTTGCAGTGCTTTTATATTCGTGTATATAGTTTACATGTACTATGGGTGTAATTGTGTTTAAGACAACGTGATGCGATATATATTATGAGCTTATTGCGGTTTAAACTTATTGCGGTTTAAGCTTATTGCGGCTTAAACTACTGTAGGAGCAATACGTAACTGAACGAAGAACAAACA
>JASANE010009087.1:0-14395 GCA_030248225.1 Trileptium ribeirensis | reverse complement strand
CATGTTGGCCCGGGCATTAAAGGGTTAATCAATGATTAGCCGGTCGCTCCACTAACCCTTTCATGGTCGATTCTGCCAGTTGGTACTAGCGCATATTCCATCGCTTTGTATAAACTAAGTGTGTTGAGTTGCGTATGTTTGTACGCGCGTTGTTATTCGCTCACTTTGTGAGGTTCCTTAAGGAACCGAGCAGCAGCTCCCAGATCAATCAGTGGTTTGCTTACGCTATTCTCACGCACGCGGTCGTGGTTCGATCCGCGGCGCGGCTTTGGGTTTGTCAAACATTATACAATGCACATGCTGGTCCAGGCGTTAAAGATTAATCAAAGATTAATTGGTCGCTTTAGTAACCCTTTCATGTCGATTCTGCTATTGGAATTAGCACGTATTGCAAGGTGTTGTGTAAACTAAGTGTGTCTCATTGCGTATGATTGCACGCGCGTTGTTATTTACTCACTTTGTGAGGTTCCTTAAGGAACCGAGCAGCAGCTCCCAGATCAATCAGTGGTTTGCTTACGCTATTCTCACGCACGCGATCGTGGTTCGATCCGCGGCGCGACTTTGGGTTTGTCAAACATTATACAATGCACATGCTGGTCCGGGGGTTAAAGGGTTAATCAAAGATTTATCGGTCGCTTCACTAACCCTTTCATGGTCGATTCAGCTAATTGGCACTAACGCATGTTGTAACGAGTTGTGCAAACTGTGTCGCGTCGCGTATGTTTGCACGCGCGTTGTTATTCACTCTCTTTGTGACTTCCTTAAGCAACCGAGCAACAGCTCCCAGATAAATCATTGGTTTGCGCACGCCGTTCTCGCGTGCGAGATTGGGGTTCGATGCGCAGCGCGGGTTTGGGTTTGCCAAACATTGTACAATAGACATGCTGGCCCTGGCATTAAAGGGTTAATCAATGATTAGTCGGTACGCTTCACTAACTCTTTCATGGTCGATTCAGCTAATTGGCACTAACGCATGCTGTAACGAGTTGTGCAAACTGTTTCGCTTCGCGTATGTTTGCACGCGCGTTGTTATTCACTCTCTTTGTGCGGTTCCTTAAGAAACCAAGCAATACCTCCCAGGTGAATCAGTGGTTTGCATACGCTGTTCTCACGCACATGATCATGGTTCGATCCGCTGCGCGAGGTTGGATTTGTCAAGCATTGTACAATACACATGTTGGCCCGGGCATTAAAGGGTTAATCAACGATTAGTCGATCGTTCCACTAACCCTTTCATGGTCGATGATGCCAGTTGGTGCTAGCGCATATTCCATCGCTTTGTATAAACTAAGTGTGTTGCGTTCTGTATGTTTGCACGCGCGTTGTTATTCACTCAATTTGTGAGGTTCCTTAAGGAATCGAGCAACACCTCCCAGAAAAATCAGTGCTTTGCGTACGCTGTTCTCACCCACGCGATCGGGGTTCGATCCGCGGCGCTGGCATGTGTTTGTCAAGCATTATACAATGCACATGCTGGTCCAGGCGTTAAAAGTTAATCAAAGAATAATTGGTCGCTTTAGTAACCCTTTCATGTCGATTCTGCTATTGGAATTAGCACGTATTGCAAGGCGTTGTGTAAACTAAATATATCGCATTGCGTATATTTGAGCGCGCGTTGCTCTTCGCTCACTTTGTGAGGTTCCCTAAGGAGCCGAGCAACAGCTCGCAGATATCTCAGTGCTTTGTGTACGGTATTCTTATGCATGCGATCGTGGTTCGATCCGCGGTGCGGCTTTGGGTTTGTCAAACATTATACAATGCACATGCTGGTCCAGGCGTTAAAGGTTAATCAAAGATTAATTGGTCGCTTTAGTAACCCTTTCATGTCGATTCTGCTATTGGAATTAGCACGTATTGCAAGGTGTTGTGCAAACTAAGTGTGTCGCACTGCGTATGATTGCACGCGCGTTGTTATTCACTCACTTTGTGAGGTTCCTTAAGAAACCGAGCACCAGCTCCCAGATCAATCAGTGGTTTGCTTACGCTATTCTCACGTATCCGATCGCTGTTCGATCCGGGGCGCTGCTTGGATTTGTCAAACATTGTACAATGCACACTGGCTCAGGCGTTAAAAGGAAAATCAAATATTAATCGGTCGCCTTGCTGTCTCTTTTATGCCCAATTCTGCCAATTGGAATTAGACGTATTGCATCGCGTTGTGCAAACAAAGCTTATCGCGTGGCGTGCGTTTGCCCGTGCGTTATTATTCGCTCACTTTGCGAGGTTCCTTAACAAACCGAGCAACAGCTCCCATATAGCTCAGTGGTTTGCGTTCACCGTTCTAACGTATCCGATCGCTGTTCGATCAGGGTCGCTAGCTTGAGTTTGAAAAACATTGCACAGTACACACATTAACTCGGGCGTTAAAGGTTAAATAAAGCGTTAGTCGATGGCCTTGGTAACTCTTTTATCCCCAACTTTGCCAATTGGCTTTAGCGCATATCGCAACGCGTTGAGCAAACTAAGTATGTTGATAGCGCATGTTTGCACGTGAGTTGGTATTGGCTCACTTTTTGAGGTTCCTTAACAAACGGAGCAATAGGTCCCATATAGCTCAGTGGTTTGCGTTCGTCGTTCTCACGTATCCTATCGCTGTTCGACCAGTCGCGCTAGCTTGATTTTGTCAAACATTGCACAATACACACACACTAGCTCGGGCGTTAAAGGGTAAATCAAATATTAGTCGGTCGCCTTGCTGTCTCTTTTATGGCAACTCTGCCAATTGGCATTAGCGTATATTGCAACGCGTTGAGCAAACTAAGTACGTCGCGTGGCCTACATTTGCAAGCTCGTTGTTATTCGCTTACTTTTTGAGGTTCCTTAACAAACCGACCAACAGCTCCTATATAGCTCAGTGGTTTGCGTTCGCCGTTCTCACGTATCCGATCGCTGTTCGATCAGGGGCGCTAGCTTGAGTTTGTCAAACATTGTACAATACACACTAGCTCGGGCGTTAAAGGGAAAATCAAATATTAGTCGGTCGCCTTGCTGTCTCCTTTATGCCCAATTGTGCCAATTCGCATTAACGTTTATTGCATCGCGCTGTGCAAACTAAGTATGTCGCGTGGCGTACGTTTGCACGCGCGTTGTTATTCGCTCACTTTTTGAAGTTCCTTAACAAACAGAGCAACAGCTCCCATATAGCTCAGGGGTTTGCGTTCGCCGTTCTCACATATCCTATCGCTGTTCGATCAGGGTCGCTAGCTTGAGTTTGTCAAACATTGTACAATACACACACTAGCTCGGGCGTTAAAGGGTAAATCAAATATTAGTCGGTCGCCTTGCTGTCTCTTTTATGGCCAACTCTGCCAATTGGCATTAGCGTATATTGCAACGCGTTGAGCAAACTAAGTATGTCGCGTGGCCTACATTTGCAAGCTCGTTGTTATTCGCTTACTTTTTGAGGTTCCTTAACAAACCGACCAACAGCTCCTATATAGCTCAGTGGTTTGTGTTCGCGGTTCTCACGTATCCGATCGCTGTTCGATCAGGGGCGCTAGCTTGAGTTTGTCAAACATTGTACAATACGCACACTAGCTCGGGCATTAAAGGGAAAATCAAATATTAGTCGGTCGCCTTGCTGTCTCTTTTATGCCCAATTGTGCCAAATCGCACTAACGTATAGGTGCACCGCGTTGTGCGAACTAAGTATGTCGCGTGGCGTACGTTTGCACACGCGGTCTTATTCGCTCACTTTTTGAAGTTCCTTAATAAACCGAGCAACAGCTCCCATATAGCTCAGTGGTTTGCGTTCACCGTTCTAACGTATCCGATCGCTGTTCGATCAGGGGCGCTAGCTTGATTTTGTCAAACATTGTACAATACACACACTAACTCGGGCGTTAAAGGGTAAATCAAATATTAGTCGGTCGCCTTGCTGTCTCTTTTATGCCCAATTGTGCCAATTCGCATTAACGTATATTGCATCGCGTTGTGCAAACTAAGTATGTCGCGTGGCTTACGTTTGCACGCTCGTTGTTATTCGCTCACTTTTTGAAGCTCCTTAACAAACCGACCAACAGCTCCTATATAGCTCAGTGGTTTGCGTTCGCCGTTCTCACGTATCCGATCGCTGTTCGATCAGGGGCGCTAGCTTGAGTTTGTCAAACATTGTACAATACACACTAGCTCGGGCGTTAAAGGGAAAATCAAATATTAGTCGGTCGCCTTGCTGTCTCCTTTATGCCCAATTGTGCCAATTCGCATTAACGTATATTGCACCGCGTTGTGCAAACTAAGTATGTCGCGTGGCGTACGTTTGCACGCGCGTTGTTATTCGCTCACTTTTTGAAGTTCCTTAACAAACCGAGCAACAGCTCCCATATAGCTCAGTGGTTTGCATACCCCGTTCTCAAGTATACGATTGCGGTTCGATCCGCAGCGCGGGCTTGAGTTTGTTAGAAATTGTACAATACACATGCTAGCTGGCATTAAAGGGTTAATCAAAGATTTATCGGTCGCTTCACTAACCCTTTCATGGTCGATTCAGCTAATTGGCACTAACGCATGCTGTAACGAGTTGTGCAAACTGTTTCGCTTCGCGTATGTTTGCACGCGCGTTGTTATTCACTCTCTTTGTGCGGTTCCTTAAGAAACCAAGCAATACCTCCCAGGTGAATCAGTGGTTTGCATACGCTGTTCTCACGCACATGATCATGGTTCGATCCGCTGCGCGAGGTTGGATTTGTCAAGCATTGTACAATACACATGTTGGCCCGGGCATTAAAGGGTTAATCAACGATTAGTCGATCGTTCCACTAACCCTTTCATGGTCGATGATGCCAGTTGGTGCTAGCGCATATTCCATCGCTTTGTATAAACTAAGTGTGTTGCGTTCTGTATGTTTGCACGCGCGTTGTTATTCACTCAATTTGTGAGGTTCCTTAAGGAATCGAGCAACACCTCCCAGAAAAATCAGTGCTTTGCGTACGCTGTTCTCACACACGCGATCGGGGTTCGATCCGCGGCGCGGATTTGGGTTGTCAAACATTATACAATGCACATGCTGGTCCAGGCGTTAAAAGTTAATCAAAGAATAATTGGTCGCTTTAGTAACCCTTTCATGTCGATTCTGCTATTGGAATTAGCACGTATTGCAAGGTGTTGTGTAAACTAAGTGTGTCTCATTGCGTATGGTTGCACGCGCGTTGTTATTCACTCACTTTGTGAGGTTCCTTAAGGAACCGAGCAGCAGCTCCCAGATCAATCAGTGGTTTGCTTACGCTATTCTCACGCACGCGATCGTGGTTCGATCCGCGGTGCGGCTTTGGGTTTGTCAAACATTATACAATGCACATGCTGGTCCAGGCGTTAAAGGTTAATCAAAGATTAATTGGTCGCTTTAGTAACCCTTTCATGTCGATTCTGCTATTGGAATTAGCACGTATTGCAAGGTGTTGTGTAAACTAAGTGTGTCTCACTGCGTATGATTGCACGCGCGTTGTTATTCACTCACTTTGTGAGGTTCCTTAAGGAACCGAGCAGCAGCTCCCAGATCAATCAGTGGTTTGCTTACGCTATTCTCACGCACGCGATCGTGGTTCGATCCGCGGCGCGGCTTTGGGTTTGTCAAACATTATACAATGCACATGCTGGTCCAGGCGTTAAAAGTTAATCAAAGATTAATTGGTCGCTTTAGTAACCCTTTCATGTCGATTCTGCTATTGGAATTAGCACGTATTGCAAGGTGTTGTGTAAACTAAGTGTGTCTCATTGCGTATGGTTGCACGCGCGTTGTTATTCACTCACTTTGTGAGGTTCCTTAAGGAACCGAGCAGCAGCTCCCAGATCAATCAGTGGTTTGCTTACGCTATTCTCACGCACGCGATCGTGGTTCGATCCGCGGCGCGACTTTGGGTTTGTCAAACATTATACAATGCACATGCTGGTCCGGGGGTTAAAGGGTTAATCAAAGATTTATCGGTCGCTTCACTAACCCTTTCATGGTCGATTCAGCTAATTGGCACTAACGCATGTTGTAACGAGTTGTGCAAACTGTGTCGCGTCGCGTATGTTTGCACGCGCGTTGTTATTCACTCTCTTTGTGACTTACTTAAGCAACCGAGCAACAGCTCCCAGATAAATCATTGGTTTGCGCACGCCGTTCTCGCGTGCGCGTTTGGGGTTCGATGCGCAGCGCGGGTTTGGGTTTGTCAAACATTATATATACAATGAACATGCTGGTGCGAGCGTTAAAGGGTTAATCAATGATTAGTCGGTCGCTCCACTAACCCTTTCATGGTCGATGCTTCCAGTTGGTACTAGCGCATATTCCATCGCTTTGTATAAACTAAGTGTGTCGCGTCGCGTATGTTTGCACGCGCGCTGTTATTCACTCACTTTGTGCGGTTCGTTAAGCAACCGAGCAACAGCCCCAAGAGAAATCAGTAGTTTGCGTATGTCGTTCTCACGCACGCGATCGGGGTTCGATCTGCAGCGCGGTTTGGGCTTGTCAAACATTGTGCAATGCACATGCTGGTCCGGGCGTTAAAGGTTTAATCAAAGATTAATCGGTGGCTTTACTAACCATTTATGACGATTCTGTTATTATTGGAATTAGCGCATATTGCAACGTTTTGTGCAAACTAAGTGTATCTCATTGCGCATGTTTGCACGCGCGTTGTTATTCACTCACTTTTTGATATTTCTTAAGGAACCGAGTAGCAGCTACCAGATAAATCAGTGGTTTGATTACGCTGTTTTCACGCACGTTATCGGCGGCGCGGATTTGAGTTTGTCAAACATTGTACAATGCACATGCCCGTCCGGGCGTTAAAGGGTTAATCAAACATTACTCGGTACGCTTCACTAACTCTTTCATGGTGGATTCTGCTAATTCGCACTAACGCATGTTGTAACGAGTTGTGTAAACTGTGTCGCGTTGCGTATGTTTGCACGCGCGTTGTGATTCACTCACTTTGTGAGGTTCCTTAAGGAACCGAGCAACACCTCCCAGATAAATCAGTGGTTTGCGTAAGCTGTTCTCACGCATACGATCGGGGTTCGATCCGCTGCGCGGTTTGGGTTTGTCAAACATTGTACAATACACATACTGGTCCGGGCGTTAAAGGGTTAACCAATGATTAGTCGGTCGCTTCACTGACCCTTTCATGGTCGATTCTGCCATCTAGCACTACCAGCATATTGCAACGCTTTGTGCAAAATAAGTGTGTCGGGTTGCGTGTATTTGCACGCGCGTTGTTATTCACTCAGTTTGTGAGGTTCCTTAAAGAACCGAGCAACAGCTCCCTGATAAATCAATGGTTTGCGCCCGCAGTCCTCACGCATGCGATCGGGCTTCGATCCGCTGCGCGAGTTTCAAGTTGTCAAACATTGTGGAATGTACACCCTGGCCCGTGCGTTAAATTTTTAGTTAATTATTAGCCGGTCACTTCACTAACCCTTTCATGATCAATTCTGCCAATTGGCACTAGCGCATATTGCATCGCTTTGTGTAAACTAAATATGTTGCGTTGCGCATCTTTGCACGCTCGTTGTTATTCACTCACTTTGTGACGTTCGTTAAAGAACCGAGCAACAGCCTCCGGATAAATCAGTCGTTTGCCTACGCTGTTCTCCCGCACGCGATCGAGAGCGCGTGTTTGAGTTTGTCAAACATTGTACAATACAGACGCTGGTCCGGGCGTTACAGGGTTAACCAATGATTAGTGGGTCGCTTCACTAACTCTTTCTTGGTCGACTCTCCCAACTAGCACTACCAGCATATTGCAACGCGTTTGTGTAAACTAAGTGTGTAGCGTTGCGTATGTTTGCATGTGCGCTGTTATTCACTCACATGGTGACGTTTCTTAAGGAACTGAGCAACAGCCTAGAGCCAGTCGTTTACTCCCGTAGTTCTCACGTATGCGATCGGGGTTCGATCCGCGGCGCGTGTTTGGGTTTGTCAAAAATTGTACAATGCACATGCTGGTCCGGGCGTTAAATTTTTAATCAAAGATTAGTCGGTCGCTTCACAACTTTTTCATTTTCGATTCTGCTATTGGAACTAGTCCATATCGCAAAGCATTGTGTAAACTGTGTCGCGTTGCGTATATATGTTTGCACGCGCGTTGTTATCCATTCACTTTGTGAGGTTCCCTAAGCAACAGAGAAACACCTCCCGGGTTTGAGTTTGTCACAAATTATTGCAATACATACGGTGGCTCGGGCGGTGCATAGTTTAGCTTCTGAGACTGTGGGATCAAACGCTGCTATGCTATAGCCACCTTAGTTATCTGCTTCACGAACATCCGTATAATCACTTAACTTCGGTGAAGTGATCAGCGTCGTAATGTTTGACCAGCTTGGGTTTAACACTACCTAAAGGCAAAACCGTAACGATTCAAAGAAACACACTGCGTAAATCGCGATACATTCTGAAAGCCTTAAAGGGTTTACCCAAGCCTAGTTTCCCTATGCCGAAAGACAAGTTTATACATCTTAGAAAACTCGCTCATTTTTTGTGAAAAGGTAACCTTACCTCTGTATACCGATACATCTACTAGTCGCTCCTCACTTTTCCTGCTTACGAACACGCAACATATTTTAACATCGATTCTCGACGGTGAAGTGTTGCCTAGATTCGCCGTTGCCTCTGGCTTTAATCCGGATGGTTTACGCGGCCAGCCGCAAAACTTCATGGCCATCCGGCCAACAAAAACACCCAGCCGGCGCCCAACACTAATAAGACTAATCCTAAGGTGTTAACCTATAAACTGTTTCTGCTGATTTTACCACCATTCTATGTGGGTCGTTAATGCGGAAATAAAAGATAATTTGTTTGATTATCACGCAATCATAAGTTTTTAGTTTTGAAAACAATCTGTAATGTATTGCAGTGGCACACATGTTATATTGTTTTTTATATTCCATTTATTCGCTCATCATAGAAACAACAATAATGGAAAAAACAACCCCATGTCCGCGAGAAATACCGTATTTACATTTAAACACCTCTCGTAACTGGAATTTCTTATAGTATAATTATGTTTTGGTATTTCCACTTCCCTTCGCGGTAGATATTTCAAGCAGGCATTCCTAAGGACCACATACGGGTTTTTTCTGTATGTGGCGACAAACCCCATCCGATACAACCCATATAATAAGACAAGGGTATAAATTCCATGTTGTGACAATGGGGGAGCATTGCCACTAATTTGGCTCCATGCCTAAAAAACAAAGATCCCTGCACTTTCAATTCCAGTTGAAAAACAGAGAAATATATGTATTTATGTAACAGCCCGAATTTCACCGAATTTGTAAAGTGTATACGACGTACCAAATTTTGTAAGGGAACAAGGGCAACGGACGGCCGGACACCGGTGGAGTGTGACCTCAGTATAAGATGATCATCGTATAGTATTATTGTCATTGTTATGAAATAAACAATTGAATATCGTTGTATTGTATTTGTAAGGTCGCACACCACCGCCCGAAGGTGCCCGGGGTGATTTTGGCACCGAAATCGGAAAACAAGTATCACTATTAGGGGTGTCCGGTCGATCCTCGGAAAAGAAATTGATGCCGTATTGTGTATATACACCGTTTGGGCATTATATTATATGTGCTTTATGGTATTTGGTGTGTAGAACGGGTGTGCGTTCGGAGAGGCCGGGGACCAAAGGATTTTGCAGGGATTTTTGGCGGAATAAGGAAACTGGTCACCCCGGGCCGATACCAGCGCATACGCCGAAGTGTTGCGGGAATTTACTTGATATCTGCTGTGCCTGTACTGTGCGTTGTGTATCTATAAAATATGCAGTCAAGTATTAGCAGGATGGGCATTGGAACAAAATTTTCGGATTGTGGAGAACAAATTTCGGGTACAAAATTTTCTAAGACATTATTTTAGGGTGTGACACGAAAATTCAATTTTTAGGTTTTCTACTAAACTTAGGGGAACGAGGGTGACTAAACTATCTTAAGGACACTACTGGGGTGTCAAATCGCCCCGGCGAGCCTAAAAAATTTGGATCCCCTAAATACTTACGGATCCCCAAACAGGCATTTAAGCCTCCAATTTTCTAAGCCCAAAAGGGCACCAAAAATAATCAAAACTCCCCGATTTTTGGAGCCCGGAACACTTATCGGGTCCAACCCTAACCGTTTAATCGAAAACCGGGGCCGCCCGCCCCCTCGGGTCCGCTCAGGATCCCCTAAACTTAAATGGGACTCTAAAATTCTCGATTTTGGGCGTCTAAATTGGCCCCTAACGGGCCTCTCGTGGGAGGTACATTAAATTTTAAATTTTCATCAGTAGCCGGCCTGCCAGGGCATGATTCTGGTCCTACTCTCGGCCGCCTACTGTTTTTCCTTCTTGAGATATCGGCAAAAATGTGCCGATATCCCTGTGAGAAAACGGCACTCTGAGCGCCGTTATATTTCTCTCCAAAATTTTTGCCGCACCGACCAGCTGGCGGTTTTGTTTTTCTTGGCGAGCTTCGGCCACGTATAGCTGCTGGCCACATTGTTGTTGTTGTGGGCTCGTTGAGGGTTAGCTTAATATATACAGCAGGGCGATGGCGATGCATATGCTCTAAAGAAAATTGTGTTATGTACATATATGAGATGTGTTTTATTTTTGTTAGTCAGCTGATGTTGCTTCACTCTAATATTATTTTGACAATTTGAATTCTAGTATGTATAGCAAATTGTGATAGACAGGAGGGGGATGGAACTTGGTATAAAAGGACCAAGCCCAGGGCTGTGGCGGAATCAGTCGGGCTGCACTTCAGCAAAGTTTTTGGGCTTTAGTGGTGGTTGTTGCCAGAGTTTTCATCTTTTTCTTTTGTGTTCTTTCGTTTTGGTTGCTCGGGTAGGCTCTTCGGCATGCAGACGTGCGGAAGAGACCCGCCCGGGGGGTTTCGATGCTTTTGAACTTTCGCTTGAGCTTAGGAATAGGGGCAGCCCTTGCGGGTGCTGTGGTGTCCGTCGGATGCCTCGTGCTCCCGCAAGTGCTGCGCCCCCGTTGGGCAGTGGGCTGAGCTTGGGACAAAATTTGAGTCAAAATCATGTCAAAATTTCAACAAAAATGGGAAGATACTCTCGCACCCGACTGGTTCCCCGCCCCGGGGTCGTTTTTATCGTTTGTGCCCAGGGGGTGAATTATGCAGTATTCTACAGCGTGTTGCGTTGCTTATTTGATGGTACTTCAAAAAGGAAAAATTTTTAGCAGGTGTTTTCTGACTACAACGCCTATCGTTTAACTTGACTTAGGAGATCGTCGGTCAAAATTTCAGATAAAGGAATTCGTGAGCCGCATTCTGGGTGGCTCTTGTTGTCTCGGGTGGACCCTTCGACTGCGGACGCGTTGAAGAGGCCCGCTCGAGGCTCCTCCCAGAGTTCTAAAATTTTCATGCGTAGGTTTAGAAATAGGGGCAGCCCTTGCGGGTGCTGAGGTGTCAGTGGATGCCTCGCGCTCCCGTAAGCGCTGCGCCCGCGCCACTGCGATTCGAGCAAGACAACGTAAAGAGAAAGTTATAGGAGCAGCGAGAAGGTGTATTGAAGGTTTAGACCCCGATGACAAATTTTGGGTCGAGGGTTCCGCGTTTCTAAAAAGCCCAAATGGAGCTCACAGGATACAATTTCGTCATCCCCATTAGGATTGTCGACTAGTGAACTCGTTGCTAATTCTCAAACTTTTGGGTCAACGAATTTAGTCATCATAAAATTATAGGGTTGGAGATGAATATCTCGGGTCGTGGGTTCCGTGTTTCTAAAGGAGCCCTATCAGGCTCGGGGGTCGTTTTTCCGTCACCAAAAAGCTTGTAAGCTGACGACTAATTCACACAGCGTTTCAACTTCTTCGAGTACGTGCGAAGCGGGCTCCAGGTGGGACCCGAGAGTGGTATTATCGTTATATCGGATGTTGTCTTATATATATTTTGTTTTGAGTGATCTCGATTGGGAAACTTTTGACGTGCTAAGTAAATAAAATAGAGAACAAGTAAATAGCTGAAGTGTGCAATTGTTCTAAGCGAACTAGATTCAAAATGAGTTACACGAATCTCTGGGTAGGTGAATAAAAAAACCCAATCAGGCGGCTCACATTTACCGTTTCCTTCCACGTGTTCCCACCTCGTTCACCGAGGATGTCTTAGGTTACTGCCCCTCCCTCCGCCTGCCATCCAGTAATCTGGTCCGTTTTCAAAACGCGCCTCTGCGCAATAAGAGCCCAAGGGTTAGGCAACTATCACGCGGCTCAACGGAGCCTTTCGTGAACAAGCCCTATGGCTAGGCAAAATATTGAACATTACATAAGGCATAAAATTTTAAGCACAGGAATAGAGGGAATGACGGGTCAACCTCATTACCTGTGAGCAGGCCTAGGGGATGACCCTCCCTCAGGGGGACCGCCATACCATTAGGCACGTGGGCCAATATAGGGGCCAGGCCGAACACCCTGGTAAACCCGCCTGCGACCTACTAAGCTAAGCGGTTCCTATCGGTCTGACCAGAGTCCACCGGATAATCGTGTAAGCCGGGGTTGTCCGGGCACCACCGTGAAATTCTAGCTAGAGTGGTGCAGTTGGGATCCCTTAGGGCCAGAACTGGTCCTAGCTAGTACATAAAGTGGGGGCTACGCCGTGCGGCGTGAATATAATTTATGAAATTTGTTCTAGGACAAAATTTTTCAATAATCGGTGTCGGAAATTTAAACTCAGGTGTCGGACCTCTCGCAAGTATTAGCTGCCAATAGGATGCGGGTACCTGGTGTAGTCAAAAAGGGTTTTGTATTTGGATCATACACCCGTTTGTCAAGCAGTCTGTCTTGTAAAATACAGTTGAAACATGCGCGCTAGCAGGCGCGTATACCTAGTGATTATAGCCAGCTCATGCGGTCCAACGCTTTTATGTGGTTGTTTTATCTCGCTAGACAAGAGTATTTCGACTCGTCCATCTAGTATGGCTGGACCTGAGATCTCGAGCTGAGGTTGTGAAATTTATGCGCTACCTAGGACTCCGTGAGCTGGAGGTAAGATGATGTATTGGGTATCAAGAAAAAGTGGCGATGAAGCGTCCGAAGAGATGCGTAGTCGGTGGTTGTGTTCACGAACATATGGCATTGTGGGCCGCTGTTTGTCTTCTCTATTTTCAGATCGTACGCAATCTTGTTAGTTAGTAGCGTCATCTATTGATAAATTACTAAGTGATCGCGTTATTGGAGCTGTTGTACTAGCAGCCGCGGCGATAATTTCGAATTACCCAACCGACAGCGATCCTGCAAAAATCCCAACCCAACGGCAGTGGAACTTTGTTTGGGCGAACATTCTGTCGGCTATTTAACTGTGCAGTTGACATTGTAGTAGGGACATTCAATTCATTTGGGTCACGAGGCAATATCGCGCTCGTCGTACGTCTGCAGCCGGATTGTACACGTCGCCGTTCGACATTGCAAAGCAACCACCGTACTGGGTCTCGACGGATCGCCGAGTGAAGACCGACGCGAAACAGTGCTGTTAAAAGGGAGGACATTAATTGACGTTCAGCCAATTTAAGTCGTGGTCAGTATTACAGGCTGTTTATTATTATTATATATATTTTTTGTTTGTTTATATACTTTGCTATTTTGTTGGGTTAGGCTGTTGAGGAAGTGCGAGAGTGTGAAGTTTGTAATATTTTGCTTGCACGTACCTCCAAACTGAGAGTCAGGTAGGCCCTGATCATTTTTACAGGTTTTTGAAACGTTTTGTTGAAATAACCACTCCGTTAGCACAACCTACGTGGGTTTTGTTGCATAAGACTACTAGGTAACCCACCTAGTAACCCAAACTTGTACGGTTAGACCAATTGGGCATAGCGGATCTGGCCGTCTGTTGATATAAACGCGAATACGACGCACTCAATTTAGACAATCCGGTGCAACGAGCGAGCATCGAATCGAGAGTAAATATACCGGTAATAGGAGGTAGGTAAAATAGGAGATAAAACTGATAAACCGAAGCGAAGCGAAAATTTTACACAACCAGGTACATACCTAAGGAATAAGTACACGAGTACTCTAGGGAATTGAAATCTTACTTAACAGTAGAAGTTCCGCGGTAAAGTAAACACATATAGCCAATTATATATTATATCATCCGTACCCACGTCAGACTGGGACCAGGGACGCCACACAAACTCAAAACAAATAGGGATTGATAATCAAAGTCGGAATCAAAATGTCATTACCAGCGAGCGCAAATAGAACGCCAATAAGTAGCGCAGCGGGAACAACAAATATAGGAAGTGGCACTGCCACTACGGCTGGTAGTACAAATGGACCCAGTACTATCGCTTCGGGCGACCCTCTGGTTGCAATTCTGCAGGAGTTGACGCAACGAACAACGACGGGTCCCATCATTCAAGTACGAGACATCCCACCATTTTCAGGAGCCGACGGACAGGACTTTGAAGC
>JASANE010009086.1:0-82352 GCA_030248225.1 Trileptium ribeirensis | reverse complement strand
GTAACGAAATACATAAAAACCGCTCATTTTATTATATTTACTGTGTTTATTCAACTTTAATCGATATTTGTCATCATGGCTATTATGTCACTACGCGTGAGTATAACCGAGCAAGGCATTGTCAAAACGATGCAATTCGAGCCGTCCACATTGGTGTACGATGCCTGTAAAATAATCCGAGAGAAAATGCCCGAAGCCAATCTTGGACAAGGTTAATTATTTATTTGTATTATGATTTCATTAGCAATCCATTATCAAAAAGCTAGGCGATCATATCTTGTATTACTTTTGTGCTATCTATCACATCGCATTGTGTTGAAACGGTACGAAAAGTTGGCACATTTCTGGTAGTAATTTCGATGTAACCCTTAGTCTGTTTAAGTTGCACACTCGTGTTTAACAATCTGTGTCTGAGCTATTTCTATTTGCAAAGCTTTTGGCTTCTAAATTGGTAGCAGGAGATTGAAATTGAATATTTGATGTAAAATATTGTATATAATGTCTTTTGTGAATTTTTTTATAAGGAGCATTGTTTTATTTCTGCAGATAAGTATTTTCCTTTTTTGATGTTATCTATTTGTTGTAGTTATGCGCTGACTTTGCTATTAAACCTAGACATTATTTTGTGAATTTAGGAAAATAGAATTTTTTCGTCGTACCTTAAAAGCGTTCTAAACAGAAATCGGAAATTTGTCGGTTCTTGAAAAATTCACTTAATGCTAACGGTTAATTTATTAGGTAGCTAATAATTTTTAAACCTTAGATAAATAATTTTCATCACAACTTAGAAATAGGGGATTGCGGGTTCTCTTCGAGAACCCATTATAAATGTGCATTTAATAGTAGTAGCTGTAGAATAGGTGGGTTAACGAAGTACCTTGATATGAGTAATTAGGCTCTGCATGGCATGTTGATTTATCTGTCGTATCTGTTATGATATTTTGATTAGTTGGAGCTTCGTTCAGTCGGCTCGATATTTGAGAATGTAACTATGTTTTTGGAAATATCTGGTGGCCTCTCCACAGCATTGAAATAGTAACTGGGTTTGTAGGATCTTGGGCTGGGAGGATCTGGACTCCAACCCAGAATAACCTTGCGACTTCCCTCACATAAGCTAGTGGAAATTCGTGCTTCCGCCGTGCGCTAAATGTGTGTCGTGTGATTACAGCTTATCGTCCTTTCCATCTTTCCAGTGTGTACGTCGTTGTTTTTGCATACGTAATAATTATTAATATACTTGACAGAAATCTGTAAATCAGCAGGGCGTATGTACTTCAATTTAGTTAGGATTTTATTATGAATATATAGCCGAAATAAAAGCAGTAGTGTTAAATTTAATTAAGTAATTGTTCATAGTTAACATTTCTGTAGGACGATTATTTACGATAACGCGTCAAAATAAAGGAATGCCAGAATTTACCTGGGGCAATCATGACATTTGCAAATGCTTGGAGGCTCTAGCCCCTTTCCCAAACCCGTATGATGAGACAGATATGGTTTTGGGACACAAACAATGTGTATCAAACTACTGTTGGTATGTAATTTGGTAAATCCTTAGGAACACTCATACTTGTTCGAAGTAGTTCTTGCGGTTCGCTCTAGTGTAGTTACATTTTGGCTTCTGTGTAACAGGTACGGGTAGTGATTTCCCCCAATCGCTTCCATGCACATGATTAAACATCGTATTTCTTTTTAGCCAAAGATTATGGATTGTTTCTTGCCGACGAAGATTCGAAAAAAGGCGTTTGGATGGAGAATGGTAGAACGCTAGAATACTATCTTGTTCGCACTGGAGTAAGACAATATTATGTCAAGATGTTTTAGATGTGTTATTTAGCTATAATCGTCTGAACAGGTTTTTTAATTAATGTGTACACCGGTTTTTATTGAATAATACTTGGTTGTTGTAAAAGCAAAACCATATTTTTCTAGAGCAAGCGACTCATTTAATTGCCTGTAAAGAATATTAATCTCAATAAAAAACTTTTTAGAGAAGCTTTCGTATAAACTAGAGGTGAGAAAGAGCCAGATTTTGCTGCTGGGCCCGGCTCTTCGTGAACAATGGCTTGCTCGGCTCTCACAGACAAATACGCTCTGGCTCAGCTCAGCTGTTTAACCATTATCTTCTCGTTGGATTGGTTCTTCTGATAGAAATCCAGGCTCGGCTCTTAGGCGCCTAATAATAAATATCTGCGTTTCAAAAGAGATAATATAAAAATTGTACTTAGTGACTTTTGGGGCGTTTAAGAGTCAAGCCGAGGTTATCTCGGCGGTTCATGACTATTGCACTAATATCAGCAGCTATAATTATGTTTGTTGATTTAGGAAAGGTCTCAAGAGCCCCACAGCTTTTTACATAGGCACGGATCCTCTCTTACAGACGCATTTTAGACTCGGCTATTCAGAATTATTGCAGGCTCCTCTCTAGAGGCGAGTCAAACCGTTCAAGGAGCCTGAATTCTCATCTAATATAAACTATTATCATCACAACGTTACGGTTCAATAAGGCAAAGGCTAAATTTTAAGATTTATGATTCTACTGATGCCTTACATTATATTCATAATGCAGAAACTTTTTTGAGACGCCCAATAGTTCTAGAGTTCTATCCAGAGTTGGTAAAATTCACAATACCAGAAAGCAACGTTGCTATTATAATCGCTTGTTTTCATTAACTATGTCACGATAGGAATACTTTTTGAGAGCTAAATTATAGTCTGAAACTGCAATAATTGCTGCAGGATTTAGTTTTGTGCGTACATTATATCCTGAATAATATTTATAACCATCACTTATCTCTAACATTTGTAAAGAATTTTCTACTTTAATATAGAGCGTTTTCTTACAACAACGTGTGGTTATCTTGTGTCAAACATTGGTATATCTATACGTTATGTTATCACTGCCGAATGCGGCCAAGTAAACCAAACCCAGCTCATAATTAAACACAAGTATCCAGTCACGTGAATGCAGTCACACACAACCTTAAATACATGGTGCCCGATTCCAGGAAAACATATTGACCCTTCTTGAAAATTTTAACGCGTAGAACAATAAATTATTGCAAAAAAATTTGGATGGTCTAAAATTATTTCACATCATCCATTTTTTTATCTTGTCAGTCCTCAATAATCTGAACTCCAGTTTCAACTCAATGACTTCTAATTTAATGCAGATGACAACTACCTATGTAATAACAGAGATCTCTGTGCTATTTTGTATTATGACTGTTAACAAAATGTCTATATCACAAGGTTTGCTCGTGAGCTTCTTTTTATGAATGAAACCGTGAAAAACTGCCGGCCTTTGAGAGTAGAGGTATGAAACCGAGGACCATCTTTGACACCTAACAAGGGGAAGGACGTAACTGAGTAAAATTTATGACTTTTGAAAATTTCAAAATTTTTTACAAAAATTGGTTAAAATTTCTGCTAAGATTGGGAATCGTTTGGGAAAAATGGAAATTTTGATGACTAAAGGCAAATTTTAGATGAAGCACATATATGCTGACATAGGTACTTGGAGAAAGGAGTCACAGCACAGGGTGGAGGGTAGAGGCCCTCGGGAGAATTACTGCACGAGTGCTGGAACAGTTGACCTCCACGAAGACTTTGTCGACTTTGTCCCAATGTTTATCAATTCTCACGTATTTCTAACAGTTTTTGCGAAGGCACGGATGGTAGACCAGGGCGTCGGAGGGGATAACATCTGATCCACTTTTACGACATGTATGGGGCGTTGTGCCTTTTAGGGATAGCGCAGGGCCAATGCAGGACCAGCTTTCCCTATAAAAATCCCGACAAAGCCGTAGTGTAAAAAATTGTGGAAAATTACAAAGGTTCTACTTAAAATCCTTCGAAATTCATAAGTAGATATGGACGGGTCCTCGGTATATATGAATTAATCTTAAGCCTCTTTTAAATAAATTAACAGCTAAAACTTTAAAAATTGGTTTTGATGCTATATCGTATGTTAGTAAACTTAATCATGGTGCTGAATTTTGTTGAAATAAGCGTAGCTACTTGTATCAAAAACTATGCGCTTTGAAATTTTGGTGTTTCTCGTCTTGTTTTATATTACGGCCCTCATGAAACCATGGTTAAATTTAGTCGCATTCTTATTACTTACTTTCTGAAATTTATTCTCGAATATTTCCGTCTTGTCGTTAGTGTAATCAAAAGCAAGATTTTGTTGTGCAATTATGGCTATATTATTGTCTATAGGATGAGCACATTATTATTTATAGGACATGTTGGAATATAAGAAAAAAATTCGTACATTGCGTGTGCGTATGCTTGACGGTGCCGTCAAAACACTGCTCGTAGATGACTCACAGCCGGTCGGTCAACTAATGGTCGTTATTTGCACACGCATAGGTAAGATTCTGTTCAGTGATTAGATTCTCAGAAACGTGATTGACGGACGCTGGGAGCGCTGGAAAGGGTGCGATAAATATGAGATATGTTGTTAAAAACAATTATAAAAAATTCATTTTTCTTTTGTGCTATGGGTCGCCCAATAAACTATTATAATTTTATTTTTTTCTTTCACACGTAGGTTATGCATGTAGTTGTGTCCTTTAATGTTAAAAATGATCCACTTCTTTGGAGAAAACTGTACCCTGTACCTTTTGCGACTGACCTTCCACCATCTCCAATTTTTGAAATAGTAATGTTTCAAGCCAGAAATGTTGATGGCGGGTTTAAAGTTTAAACTGTATATTTCTAGTTTTCCATTATATAATTTTAGACAGATTTCTACATAAATAAAATTTGTATGTGAAAGGCAGCAATTATTTTAAAACGGCTTCACGGCAATCAGAAGTGGTAAGGCTTGATCTCGAAACTTTTTGTCGTGTCACTCACAAAACTATACAAAGATTCAAAGATTATCATATTATTTTTGCTCAAAATTTTAACTCAAATGTATCGTATCTACTGGTAACTTTTGAGAGGCTTCACTGATAGATGCAATTTTTATATCATGAATTGTACCATAGACTGATGTTACATACTTATTTTAGATTTTATCGGCAGCTTTTGCCGTCACATATGTCCATTATTGAGACACTAATATAACAACTACATGTTATGAATGTTTCCTGACTTTTTAATAATGAGTACGCCGATATCTCATATACTTGTGAGACGACAGCATATAGCAATTACGATTATTTCATATTGCTGAGGATACCGCGGGTAATTCGATAACGAATACCGCGAGTAATGTGAGGGGAAACGACGCGAGCGTGGGTGCGTTCATTAACTACCTCGAGGTTCTAAAATTTCAGAGATTCACAGAAAGACGGTACATTAAGAGAATGAGTGGCTGTAATTTGCAGTACATATCAGTAGCTTCTTCTTATAGTGTTGAAAATTTGGGGCTCGCAAGTGGGGTATTTCTTGGTAAGCGAGGGCATTGGGAATGCCTAAAACCATGGATTCACATAGAAATTTTTGCAAGGAACGACATTTCTACCGGATAAAAACTGCCGGCGCCTGATTCTAGTTTTCCCTGTAGTGAACGTTGGCTTCCGTGGTTTCCTAACCCATAATTTGGGAAGCAGTGTTAAAACCATAATAAATCATTTATTTTCCCCTAGTTACCGAAAAGATGCAAACTTAAAATTTATAAATCACAAGTTTCATGAAACATTGTAAATTTTGTCAAGTGGTACAACCCTAGATCATGCAGTATTAGATGATTAGATGTTAATCCAGTGGCTATCTTTGTATACAGCCTCCCCGTGTTTCTGACACGATTTTTAGCAGTTTTTCTCTTGGCGAAATGCCCCCTGTCAAAATCGGGTGCCCCTGTTCATCCCCTGGCAAAATTTTCAGCGAATGGAGAGCTATGTGTGGTGGTTATAAATAAATTTAGAGACACAGGAACAAGTTATATGTGTTTTAAGAAGACTTGGTTTTATCTTATTCTTTGGGTGTGAAGTTTTAAGGTTTTATCTTATTCTATAGGTTTGAAGTTTTTAGTTGTATGTACGCATTCAGTAAAAATCACTCGCGTGTATATAATTGATGGAATCAACTAATTTTATAGGTATCACCAATCATGAAGAGTATTCGATGGTGCGTGAAACTGAAAAAGACGCCACTGAAAAAGCACCACAAACACCGCTACTGCGGCGTGACGAAGAAAAAGGTAAAATGGGCACGCTAACCTTGGGTCGCTCGAAAGAAAAGAAAATGGAGCAACTACGCAAACAGTTGCATACCGACGAAGAACGTAAGTATTGTCGTATGTATGGACAGCTTTTTTTACCTAAGTTTAGATAGGTACATTGCAGGGAATAACCGGAACCGAAATTTACCGGAACCGGAACCAGCAACCAGAACCGTCCATTTAAACCGGAACCGGAACCGGAACCTGGTCTTCGAATTTTATATATAGTAAAACAGATGATGGAAGAAATGAAGGTATAGTGGATTTAAAATGCATTAAAAATAACTTTTACATTAAATTTAATGTATAGCGATGGTATTATTGCCTTTTGAAACTTTAAAGAGACTGAGGAAGCTAATAATGTTTATTTATCGATCAAATATGTCGGTTTTTGGACATTCAGAGCAAAAAATGTCTTCCAATATACACCATTGCGTATACTGCGTCAAATCGAATGTGCTTACAAAGCTTGGAGCGTAGAATACACACTTTCGCTCTGTCTCCAGTCGTCTCCCTTTACTACACATACGGTTGTTGCATTTTCTTCTGTAGGAAACTTAAAATTATTGGTTTATATGATTCTAAGAGAAAATAATAGATAGAAGGTAATTTTTCTGATCAGTGGTCAGAGACACTGTTTAGGCTAGCGTTGGACAAACAGTGCCCGTCAGTTAGATCCTAATGATGATAACTTTCTAATCAGAATGCTATAAATGAGACACACTGTGATGCTGCTCACACAGTCTCAATAAATACAGTTCATTGCCAAGAAAGCAGTTTCTAGCTGCGTTACAGATAACGTTAGTTTATTTCAATTTAGACTGATTTACCAAGTTTACAAGCACACTAGCGGGTGCTTGACGCAATTTATGTTAACCAAGCATAACATAAGTACTTCTGCGTAAGCCATACGCTGTTAACGAGTTGGACCGGTTTAATTCAAACGTATCCCACAGACTTCTGGATGTGTAAAATAGCTGCTACAAGCATCGACCTAGCTTTGATTTAACAAACTCCTGCAGGTTATTAGGAAAAATTCCTGCTCAAATTTTGTGCCCTACTTACGTTTCACACGGCAAATTGGTTAGTTAATCTTTTCTTTTGCTTGGCTGTATTGGAGCTTGATCATTGTATAATATATGTTACATATGTTTGGATTACAGGACGAAGCAAAAACGTGGAAAATTTCAAACAAAAATTTTAAACCGGAATTCCGGTTCCGGTATGCTTTTTGCCCTTTGCCGGAACCGAAATTCCGGTTACTCCCTGGTACATTGTACTTCACGGCACATTGTCCTCTGCATATAGGGATGTCATTGGATTAGACAACATAATGGTCAGGATGCTCTGAGCCTCATCAACTTCCGCTAATGCGGAATTAAGGACATATATAGATAGTAATTTGCGGCATATTTGGATGGAATTGAAATAGACTTGTATAACGGATAGATTTCTGCCTAGGCGCATATTATTATTTTGTAGGTTATTCTTATGCTAACTGCGTTTGTTTTGTTTGCTAATATGCAGCCCGCAAGATCAATCCACATACTAGGCCCTTGAAAACCATCACTGATGTTACACTTAAATGAATAGCCACACTTCTCGTATCCTTAAAAAGCTAGCTCTTTGTTTCTGGAATTGAGTTTTACAGATTTATGCGCAAAAGATATGCTTTGATTTGGTTAAATTAACGTTTTTGTAATTTCAGTGAATTGGGTGGATCATTCCAAGACGTTGCGCGAACAAGGAGTCGACGAAAACGAAACGCTCTTGCTACGCCGAAAGTATTTCTTTTCGGACCAAAACATAGATGCTCGCGATCCTGTACAGCTTAATCTTCTCTATGTGCAAGTTCGTTGTATACCGACATTGTTACGTATTTAGGTTGCAGTTATAAAAATTAATTATGGCTCTCGTTAACTAACATTTTCTTGACTTTTAATTTAACTTAAATCTGATTTCTGCGTACTTGTAAGAAACGGAGTCGTGGTGATCGAGCAGTTTCTTTTAGTTGTGTCAAAAAACAAACAATAATAATGCGCTATTTTAGCCTACTCGGATGATATCCACCATCTATACGAATAAGTTGTTATGGTTGACAATGTATTAACGAAGTTTCTTTGTTCGGTTTTGGAAATTTTTAGGCGCATGACCTGACTCATTTTTTCAGGTAGCAGTATCAAGTATAAAAAGTTGATGCGTGTTGCCCTGATATTTTTCAGGTATAAGTTTTATAACCCGGGTTTTGAAACTAGAAGAATAAGAGTGGCGCAGCCAGGACGACGGGTTCAGTCATATGCTAAACTTTATTATATTTTTATTAGAAATTGTGATTGATATTATGCATAAACGCGGGGAGAATGCGAACTGAATATTATGTGCTATCGGCATAAAAAGCATGATTTATCGAAATTTAAGATAAAAACTATTGTAATGTTAGCCGTGGTCGGAAGCGAAAAATCGCTGACAACGGGTCAAAGTCCCAGAGGACCCCAGTATGTCGAGGTCGTGGCTAGCCTAGGTATTGTCATCCTCCCGCCTCGGAACCAAGAAACGTATATGTAATATAAAGCTAGTTAATGAAATTAATCATCTGTGCTCGAACAATGAGCTCGTCATTGTATTTTAATATTATTTGTTCGAGTTGGTTATAATCTTCGTATAAATCATTTTGTTCTAATTTGTTTCTCGGTGTAATTGAACATAGTAGCTAACATTTGTTGACAGTATAGAATACTGAAGTGTCGAAACCATGTAGGGTCACTTTTGCTTTGCTGGATTTTTATTTTTCGTTCGAGCTAAAAGTAAAATATCATAATCATTCACGTTGTGTGATACTAGTAACTTGCAAAGCGATTGGAAATGGAGCGTGTGTGCTACTGTGCCCTTATTCACGATTTTATTTTTCCGAATTCAGGTCCTTAAACCCGCTTGAAGTCCCTTGATAGCAACTGTACACCGCAATACAGTACTCGCTAGAAATGAGTGTCAGCTTTCGAACGAACGAACATCGAACAGAAAACAACCGTTATTTATTCTCGAACGAACCTCGAACAAACTTCTAACAGATCTCGAACAAATTAAAAAGCGCGCCAAAATTTCGAATACTTCTCGAATACATTTCGAAGAAAACTTTGAAGTTATCAAACGCACATAGAACGTACTTCGACAGAACATCGAACGAACAACACTCATTTTTGGCGACTATTGTACTTCAGTGATAATTCTTCGGTCATTTTAGTCAGAACTAAACCCAAGAACTCTTCATTCTTCCAGTGACCAAAAAGGCAAAAACTTTCTAAATTTATGTATCATAGATTTTAAGAAAAATTATAATTCCACTGATTCTTATGTAGTATGGCCTTTAAGGCTTGCATTATTTGATACATGCCAAGAAAATTCAGCTGACGTTACCGTATTTATCAACCCGAAAACCTATTGGCACGTTCGATTGATCTACAGACATCCACATATTATAAAAGTGACGAAATTTGACTAATTTTGGTTTAAAAAATTTACTAAATTTTGCTCCGGCACCGTTCCGCAGGGTTAATTACACGGTCAATACAGTGTCGAAATAATTAAACTAGCTTGTTTAACGGCTTAAATAATCTTATAATCCCATAGCTCACACCCAACAAGCAAAAAACTTGCTCTGTAATGTTTCAAAAAATGACCCTTAATTCTTTGGGGTCCTTTTTGACCCGGAACACGTGGTCGGCGGTTTAGCATCTAAAGAAACGGCATAAATATACTGAATTTGTGATCAAATAAAAAAAATTGAAGATGCATCCATCCGACGATGCGTTATAATCTCCACAGACGGACAGAAAATAAATTTTTGCCGCTAACATACCCATTTGAAGAAACTCCGTTCGTTCCACTTCAAAAAATTTCAAACATTGGACTGCAGTGGATTCGGAACACAATAATATTCTTCTCCCCTGGACGATGTAATTAAATAAGAGCGTGTTTTTAGTGCCGCAATGGTATCCTTGACGGAACGCAAGATTCATCCATCCGACGATGAGTTATAATCTCCACAGACGGACAGAAAAGAAATTTTTACAATTTTTGCCGCTAACATACCTATTTGAAGAAATTCAGCTCGTTCCGTTTCAATAAATTTCAAACATTGGACTGCAGTGGATTCGGAACACAGTAATAATCTTCTCCCCTGGACAATGTAATTAAATAAGAGCGCGTTTTTCACTGCCGCAATGGTATCCTTGACGAAACGCAACATCCATCCTTCCGGCGATGAGTTATAATCTCCGCAGACGGATATAAAAAGAATTTTTAACAATTTTTGCCGGTAGCATACCTATTTCAAGAAACTCCGCTCGTTCCATTTCAATAAATTTCAAACATTGGACTGCAGCGGATTCGGAACACAATAATATTCTTCTCCCTCGACAATGTAATTAAACAGGAGCGTGTTTTTCAGTGCCGCAATGGTATCCTTGACGGAACGCACCCGGTATCGCAAGACGAAGCGTTTGTTTTTGCGGGGCTACAGTGTCAAATTCAGTTCGGTGACTATGTCGAAACAAAACATCGCTCTGGATTCTTAGAGTACGTGCTAAACAAATTATTATAATGTTTTTAGTGCTTTTACATATAATGTAATAAATTTGTAGATAAACGGTTATAACATGGCATATTCTCTTATTTTTTATTTTAATTTTTATAAAATGTATTTTTTCATAATTATTGTTAATAAATAATTCAGAACACAACATTGCTTTAAAACTGATAAAAGTTTATAAAAATAGTTTTTTTCACTTTTTGCATCAGATTTCATTCTCAATCAGGTAAGCAACGTTCAGTTAGTCTCAAACTTAAATAGCTATGCTTATAAATCGACTAGCATTTTATTATTTACACTTCAGCGTACGAGAATTTTTGCCGAAAGAATATATCAAGGTGAAAGGAGCTGAAAAGCGCATATTCCAGGTAAGGGTCTGCATAGTGTTGAGGTCAACAGGTTTTAGCGACATTGTGGCGATTATACATTATTACGAAACTCAATGCTTGGAGTAATGGCTTTTAGGTGCAAGTTATATATATATATATCAGGGAGTAACCGGAATTCCGGTTCCGGTTCCGGCGAAAATCGTGTTCCGGTTGCGGTTCCGGCAAAGGGCAAAAACCATACCGGAACCGGAATTCCGGTTTAAAAATTTTGTTTGAAATTTTCCACGTTTTTTGCTTTATCCTGTAATTCATACATATGTAATATATATATTATACAATGATCAAGCTCCAATACAACCAAGCAAAAGAAAAGATTAACTAACCAATTTGTCGTGTAAAACGTAAGTAGGGCACATAATTTGAGCAGGAATTTTTCATAATAACCTGCAGGAGTTTGTTAAATGAAAGCCAGGTCGATGCTTGTAGGAGCTATTTTACACATCCAGAAGTCTGTGGGATACGTTTGAATTAAACCGGTCCAACTCGGTAACAGAGTATGGCTTACGCAGTACTTAGGGTATGCTTGGCTAACATAAATTGCCTCAAGCACCCGCCAGTGCGCTTGTAAACTTGGTAAATCAGTCTAAATTGAAGTAAACTAATGTTATCTGCAATGCAGCTAGAAACTGCTTTCTCGGCAATGAACTGTATTTATTGAAACTGTGCGAGCAGCATCACAATGTGTCTCATTTATAGCATTCTGATTAGAAAGTTATCATCATTATGATCTAACTGACGGGCACTGTTTCTCCATCGCTAGCCTAAACAGTGTCTCTGACCACTGATCAGAAAATTACCTTCTATCTATTATTTTCTCTTAGAATCATATAAACCAATAATTTTAAGTTTCCTACAGAAGAACATGCAACAAACGTATGTGTAGTAAAGGGAAGCGACTAGAGACAGAGCGAAAGTGTGTATTCTACGCTCCAAGCTTTGTAAGCATATTCGATTTGACGCAGTATATGCAATGGTGTATAGTGGAAGGCATTTTTTGCTCTGGGTGTCCAAAAATTGACATATTTGATCGATAAATAAACATTATTAGCTTCCTCAGTCTCTTTAAATTTTCAGAAAGGCAATAATACCATCGCAAAACATTAAGTTTAATGTAAAAGTTATTTTTAATGCATTTTAAATCCACTATACCTTCATTTCTTCCATCATCTGTTTTACTATATATAAATTTCGAAGACCAGGTTCCGGTTCCGGATCCGGTTTAAATGGACGGTTCCGGTTGCTGGTTCCGGTTCCGGTAAATTTTGGTTCCGGTTATTCCCTGATATATATAGCAGGGAATAACCGGAACCGGAACCTGGTCTTCGAAATTTATATATAGTAAAACAGATGATGGAAGAAATGAAGGTATAGTGGATTTAAAATGCATTAAAAATAACTTTTACATTAAACTTAATGTTTTGCGATGGTATTATTGCCTTTCTGAAACTTTAGAGAGACTGAGGAAGCTAATAATGTTTATCTATCGATCAAATATGTGGATTTTTGGACACCCAGAGCAAAAATACCTTCCACTATACACCATTGCATATACTGCGTCAAATCGAATATGCTTAAAAGCTTGGAGCGTAGAATACACACTTTCGCTCTGTCTGCAGTCGCCTCCCTTTACTACACATACGTTTGTTGCATGTTCTTCTGTAGGAAACTTAAAATTATTGGTTTATATATATGATTCTAAGAGAAAATAATAGATAGAAGGTAATTTTGTGATCAGTGGTCAGAGACACTGTTTAGGCTAGCGTTGGACAAACAGTGCCCGTCAGTTAGATCATAATGATGATAACTTTCTAATTAGAATGCTATAAATGAGACACACTGTGATGCTGCTCACACAGTTTCAATAAATACAGTTCATTGCCTTGCCAAGAAAGCAGTTTCTAGTTGCGTTGCAGATAACGTTAGTTTACTTCAATTTAGACTGATTTACCAAGTTTACAAGCGCACTGGCTGGTGCTTGACGCAATTTATGCTAGCCAAGCATACCCTAAGTACTTCTGCGTAAGCCATTCTCTGTTACCGAGTTGGACCGGTTTAATTCAAACGTATCCCACAAACTTCTGAATGTGTAAAATAGCTGCTACAAGCATCGACCTGGCTTTGATTTAACAAATTCCTGCAGGTTATTATGAAAAATTCCTGCTCAAATTATGTGCCCTACTTACGTTTTACACGGCAAATTGGTTAGTTAATCTTTTCTTTTGCTTGGTTGTATTGGAGCTTGATCATTGTATAATATATATATTACATATGTTTGGATTACAGGATAAAGCAAAAAACGTGAAAAATTTCAAACAAAATTTTTAAACCGGAATTCCGGTTCCGGTATGGTTTTTGCCCTTTCCCGGAACCGCAACCGGAACACGAATTCCGGTTCCGCCGAAAATATATATGGGTATTTGTAAAACGAAATTAAAAAGTAATTAACAAACTATAACTAAAATCTTTTGCAGCATTCAGATTAATTTGTGTCTATGTACTACACGTACTTTGAAAGCTGACGTACCAAATATGAATGCTGCATTTTTGCTGTGCTGAATTATTGATATTTAAGCACTTGTCATGTCGCTACGGCAGGTTCACTAATTTTGACATACAGTACTCGCAGAAATTAGCACTGTTAGCTCGCCGTTCGCTAAATGTTCGTTCGAAAAATTTCTGATTTGTTCGCAGATATGTAATAATATTCGAAGTTCATTCGTTCGAATCACAATACCATTTCTGTCCAGTACTGTAGCAAATATTTAATTTTGCTATGTACCGTCTGAACGACGTTTTGTACTTATAAACTATTTTCTTTAGTTACATGCTACAACGAGTGGCGTAGAGTCCATTTGCAAAAGAAAGTATTCAGCTGTATAATTTTATTGCCTTCAGTAGAAAAAAGATGTTTTAGTAACTTATAAAGTGGAAGTGAGTGATATTTATAGGAATACAAGAACAATTACGGAACGCCGGAAGTCGACGCGAAAGTCAAATACACTCAACGATGTCGCTCACTTCAAACTTATGGTGTAACGTTTTTCTTGGTTAAGGTATGTTCATTTTAGTCCAAAAATTTATTGACTATATGTGTGGAGGGCCTCTAGTGGTTTGTAGGTATTTTGCAAGAAGTGACTTAGCATCTCGGTTTGGTCAAGATTTGTGGGGGTACGAATTGGGGGCTGACCCCATCAAACTAGGGGCGGGCTCGATAGTGGGGATGGGTGCTCGAAAAGGGGGCAGTCCCGGTTCAACTGGGACCTAAAATTTGTGGGAGCATGGCTGACAACGGCAGTGACAAGAGAGATGTCTACATCCATAATATGCCATCCATAATATTATTGCCGTTTTGCCGGAGGATGATTAAGTGGATGGGGAGAGGAGAGTCAGGCCGATGAGGGGCCTGGCAGCTGTATTGGCCTTTAAACCCGCAGAGCGGCAGGTATTCGCAGGCCTGTCCGCAGCCCTCCGAAAAGTCGGGGGGTTGGGCATGTTCGTTCTATGGGATATTTCAAAGTGTGGA
This sequence comes from Trileptium ribeirensis, assembly GCA_030248225.1. Classification (NCBI taxonomy): domain Eukaryota; kingdom Metazoa; phylum Nematoda; class Enoplea; order Enoplida; family Thoracostomopsidae; genus Trileptium; species Trileptium ribeirensis. The sequence goes on along the minus strand of JASANE010009086.1, from coordinate 67,677 downwards.
AATAAATTTTGCTTTAAATACCAACTATTTTCATGTTGTTTTAGTGCCGTAATGTATTTTCAAAGAAAATCTCACGTACATGAGGATTCTCGCGGACATGAGGAAAATTTCACGAATATGGCAGATTTGGAAAGTGGGGGTCCCCACCACAGTGGACCGGCCAGTATTGTCACTATCATTCATAATAATCGCCTCACTGTCATCGAAGTTAATATGCGTAAATTTTGACGTATGGAATTTGTCATTTAAAGGAATACGTAATGTGGTGAGGTACACCACGCTGATTTCTGGTTTCGCCGTACTTTTGTAGGAGGAATGAACCGGAGGCTACCTTGTCGCGAATCAAGTGCTGCCCGACTATAGGTCCTTCGCTAGCGAGATGCCAATTGTAATAGCGAAGTTATAGTTAATACTTAAGTAACACCGTCATAAAAAGTATACAGTTCAGGAAGGCTGTTGTACTACACGTTTTGTTACGAATGGTGCTCAGGACAAAAATGTGTCTTGATGCTTGACTGTGCCAATTATGTAGTAAGACAGTTTAACGAAACTATGCATTTGCATATTCCTATAGGATTTAGTCGTTTAATGTAAGTTCGTCGGAAAAGGGCTAACACAAAGTAAATAATGTTTTGTTTATATTGCTGATTGACCACAACTTGCGTTAATTCACTTTCACATTTATACTTTGGTGATAGCGGGCGAGCTTCAGCAGTTCTGCGGCGGTAGGTAAAGCGTTTCGTGGGATTTGGTCGCTGCACTTAAAGGCATAATTTAACTAACCAGTTTACTTTGAGAGATTTAAAGGCACAGCCTAAAAATTGTATTATAATAATTGGGTGGGAGATAACTGCATTTTTTAATTATGGACCAACATATATTGCCGATAACAATAGTCAGTTACTGACAATAATGCTTTAGGTGATGTGTTCTTTGTTTCTGGCCTATCTTTCGTGCTATCTCAGCTACATTGCTATAACTGACTATATTTCTATTAATTATTGTAACAAACAATAAAATCTGACGTATATGTAAGAATTTATTTCAGGAGAAAATTAAAGGAAAGAACCGTTTAGCGCCGCGACTTCTCGGCGTAAACAAAGAATGTGTAATGCGGATTGACGAAAAAACAAAGCAAATTCTTCAGATTTGGTCGCTCGAACAGGTTCGAAGATGGGCTGCATCGCCGAACACGTTCACACTGGTAATTAAACTAACTGTTTATCGTCTTTCCACAGATTTTCGGAATGATTGTATATATTTAATGAAATTGTGTGACAACCGACTAGGTTTGACCTGGTAACATACAACTCATGGCGTCACCACCTCTTTATGGGCCTAAGAAAATTAGGCGCAACGGAGACATAGTATAAAGTATTTATGAAAACATTAAATTTAATTCTAGGTAGATTATAATAAGCGACGCCGACTAAAATAAACCAATGGCGTTTTGCTTTCGCTTAATCTGCTAATTATGTTGAAATTTGGTATTAACAATAAAAAGTTGCCGGATTTTAACGCGAGAAAGGAATAATCGATCTTGAGGTCTACAATGTGATGACAAATATGTAACTGTAATCTCTGGCGAAAAATTTTACTGTACCGCACAGCTGTATCCATCAATATAACAGGAATTTCAAGTGTCTTCATGCCGGAATTATTCTTTGAAGCGGTGAAGCGTTATACCTTATAAATTTCCAGTGATCGCTCTTGCGCTAACCGACATTGCGTTATATCGGGTTATAATCACTAATTTTTGATTATAAAAATGGCGAGCTACTAACTCTGTGGTTACCGTTTCTGTATTATACTTTCTTCGTGGACCAAATATTACATAGTTACTAAGGTATTGCTTAATTATTGTTTTTGGGGGCTTCGAAACAGGCACTGGACGCTCAGATTAGGACCGCATGATAATCGCTGTGCATATAACAGCTATTGTTCTCATTATTGTGCACGTTGTTTCATCTAGATAATTAGCACAAAGGTATATAATTATGGTTTTCTAGGATTTTGGCGACTATCAAGATAATTACTACTCGGTTCAAACGGCGGATGGTGAAAAGATTGCACAACTCATTGCAGGCTACATTGATATTATCCTTAAAAAGGTTAGTTATTCTACTAGGAAAATAATCAGTTTTAGCTGCATGGCGCAATGGCATTGTATGCCTAGCTGCTGTGGACTCTGCTACTTCATTTATAACGTTTTTATAATGTGAAACATAATTTGTCTAAAGCGTTCGGAAATTATCGACATAAGAAGAATTTGCTCTTGTTATAAACTGTGGTTATAAACTCTTGGATATGTTTCGCCATCTATATCATCGAATTTTGTAATTTCAGTATTTTTGAAACGGAGTTTCCACTGAAGACGCTATGGGAAAATCGAGAACATTTTCTTTTTGTCTGTCATTCATAACTTATGTTGTGGCGTATAGATTTTTTACAATTTTTTTCATTCGATAGTTAAAGCGATGAGCATGTGCTTTTTAGTTGAACGCAAATAGCTCCGACCCTTTCTTATTAGTCAAAATGGAAAAAATATGTGTTTTAAGAGTCCTTTACCAAATCTGGCTGTACGGGTACCAGTATTCGCAACCCAAATCTCGCGACACAGGGTTCCCATCGAAAACCCGAGACCAATATGCAGACTCCAATCATCGGAATCTACAAATTTACGGACCAAGATTTTTGTGGGTTCTTCCACCCTCTGGCCACACCTTTTCGTGGGATTTTACGGTTGACGTACGCGATTTCCAATATGTAGTGAGTTTTCATTTTTTGGTTATGTATTGCGCGCAGGGCACCAAGAATGTTTTGTTTAGGTTTTTCGGAACGCAGAATTCGATGTTTTGGTGATTTAGACTTCGACACAAATATTCCAATCCTTTTCAAAAGTTTTCAATGGGTTTTTATGGTCAATGAACCCGTTCGCCAGAATATATGAAGTCTGTCGTCAGTATCTTTGTTATGTATTGTGTAAAGGGGATGAAGCATGTTCTTTGAATAGGGTTTTCGGTACGCTGAATATGATGGTTTGAATATCTAGAGATCAGCTCGAATACTTTGTTTTTTCAGTAGTGTACGATGGGTTTAGGTCGACGAGGCTTTAGGGTCTTCAACGAGATCAGGTAAAAGATATTTTAATGTAGTATATGCATCAAACATAACGCCTGTTATAAGTGGTTACACAGAATGACCACTTGATGAAACCACGCTCGTTCCGTCTCAGCCTCTCTTGCGAGTTAATAGTTTAATAATTTCCAAAAGGTTTTCGTCTTAGGCAGCTTGAAGCTACGAGCACGAACGACTCAGGTGACATTTTTGTGTTTACAATTTTTCTTTCAATTACTAAATGCTGATTGCAAACTAGTAATATTTCACTTTTTCAACAACAACAAACTGTTACTGGTAAGCGGAAACAGTGCATAACCTATAATGTTACAGTTACGGACATGAATAAAAGCTAATTTTTGGCGAATAGTTCGCGAAAATTTTGCGAATAACAATGGAACAGCTGTTAATTTTCTGGGAACTGTTCGAGAAAAATTCGCGCAATATTTGCTTTTATTTCGGTCGGTAGCTGTTGGTGGATGTATGTTACCCCATAAAAACTTTAACAATATATATTACTGGCCTGTCCACAGGGGGGTGGGTGGGGGGACCCCCACTTTCCAAATCCCCCATGTTCGTGAGATTTTGCCCCATGTCCGTCCCCCCACTCGGCCGAAACTCCCATGTTCAACTAATTCCAATAATTTTTTATGTCTAAAAATTTATGTGTTTTGTTTGCAAATTGTTTTTAAACATTAATTGCCACTATTTATAATTCTAAAATATCGTTTTAAGCTTGAAACTACATTCAAGGCGGTAAAAATGCATGAAAATATGGAAATATTTAGTATTTTTAAGCAAAATTTATCCCCCCACTCCCCCGAGAAACAACATGGGGGCCCCCGAAATCCCCCACTTTTCGGAGGGCTGGGGTCAGGCCAGTATTATCAGAACGTAGTGATACGTAGTGGAGATTGTGTGTTGCAGGGGTGAAATCTTTTAAGTTCCGTCTCTGTGTGTGCGATTGGCCATAACTCGAGAACGCCTGAACCGATTTTCATGATCTTGGGCTCATTCGAACCGGCATAATACATCCCCGAGCGTTTGTTGATTTGGGGTCTGGTTTCAGGGTCAAGGGTCAAAATGTGGGTTTTTGGTATCATTTTACCCCATTTTAGTACCCTTCACGGAAGCAAGGTTATTTTTATCGTGACATTCGAATTTCTTTCTGTGGCTGGTTTTATTTCATAGTAAAATGATAAGTGCCGATGCCTCTTTTTTGTTTTTCGATGAAGGCTCCGGTTTTTGAGTTATGGGGTTTGAGATATGACACCCTCATGGTTCCTCGTCCCAAAATTAGAAAATTTGTTCTAACTTCCTGGGCGGCTGAAAAGTTGCACTTGGAGGTTTTCGGGCTCGGGAAACTCATTGCCGGTGCTGGTTTTGCTCTGCGACCCATGGTTCCTTATATAGCATCGACGAATGCTATCGAGACCTGATTTGATGTGCACGCAAAAGGCGTAGGTGTACCTAATGCTTCACTACGTTCTGCAATCTCGATATAGTTACTAATTTTTTGCAGAAGAAAGCAAAAGATCATTTCGGCATCGATGGTGATGAAGGCTCTACTATGCTAGAAGACCTGGTTGCTCCGGCTAAGTGAGCTATAGAATTAGAGATATTAAACTACCACAATATTTATATATATTTCATTTATCGGAACACAAACTTAAGTTAAACTCATTTTTTGTATGATACACAAATTATCGTAATAAGTTTGGATGTCTCATTTAATGTATCATCATGTATTTTTATTTTGAGATTTTGAAACCCTTTCTGGGTGTTTCTGAGAGCTAATTAAACACTCAAAAAAAAGAATTTTGGGGTCCTAGCAAAGTCCTCGATTACTAGACTGCGTGTGAGATCTAGTCATAGTAGCCGATTCCGAGAATAAATTGTACCATATTGATTATTATTGAACATCTGCGGATTTCTATAAGTCGTCTCCATGAAAAGTATATTATTTGGTATTACATAAAATTGACAGCAGTGTCTAGCTCAAAAAAGACACAACTACATATTATCATTACTTTATCTTTTGTTACAAGCGTGTCGTGACTGATTTGTTATAATTATGAAATATTGTGTAAAGCAATATTTGCTAACTTTCAGAGCGACGCTAATGTCTCACGGCACGATCAAAGAAGGCCATGCCGAAGAAGCTCACATTGCACTACCAGGCGTTATGCGTGCCGGTGTTAACGGTAAGTATTTGCATAAATTTTTAGAAATATAATGTAAGATTGAAAATTGAATTTATCTGTTTGGAAACTGACGTCGAAATAACCTGCTGGCGTTATATCTATGTACTTTTATATAAAAAACGCTTGGGATAAGTACAGCACGACATAAAATTGTTGATAAATTGGTACCAGGTCTTAGGTGTTACGTAATTTGCTCTTTCTTACTAGGGCGTATCCTAGTTGTTGATCACTACCCGCTAAATGCAACGGGCACCGTTCAAGAAAAATACATTTTTCGTCGCACTTAACTGCCAAAACATAATGTGGAATGGAAAACCAAGCGTTGCCATTTTGTACAGTCCTGGTGTACCTGTGGAAAGCTTTGTGCTGTCCTACCGTAACTGCGGCATCTGTAGATTATAGAAGAGCTAAAATTGGGTAAACATAATGATTTCGTTTTCTATGGTTAAGTGTAGGGATTTTTTTACATTTTTTATTAGACTTGTATTAGGATCTAATAATGAACATACATGGCTTTGTCTTTTCTAAACTCTAATTTTTTACCCAACACCCCCAAAAGGGACACGTATGCGAACTTTGACATGGGAGGATTCCGGCTGAGATAGGGGATAACTATAAATCTGTGATCTGTGATAGGCACCTAGGTGACCTGGGGGGCGACCATGCCCTCCTTTTTATCCTGGATAGTCCTTATAATTTTGCATTTTATCTCGTGGTCATGCCTCTACAGCATGAATTTCGTCATTTTTGTTGTATATGCATCGTTTGCCTACTGAAACCTTCGTGTTTCAGCAGACGGCGGTAAATTTTAAATAATATTTAAATATAATAAATATAAAAGTATTAATAATATTGCTTGCGATGCTGTCACTTGTTAGTTGCTGTTATTTTATGCCCCCGGAAAATCATGCTGGGGTCCGACCTAGGGAACTCGATAATCTCGGGACCTCTTTCGAGTTGAGATCAATAACACAAATTCATATTCATCATTTCAGGTTTCTCCAGTCGATGAAAATTTTGTAGGGGTGTTAGACACCATGTTACTGAACCAGTAGCTAATGTTTTTTGCCACGGAGAAAGAAATGATGGCACCGCTTGGTTTTAACCAGGGGTTTATGAAACTAAAAAATGTTAAGAATTAGATGTTTTAATGAAACCTAACATTGCAAACACTACAAAAAAGTCTTTGAACTTTTGAACAATTTTTTACCTAAATTTAATTGAATTTTTAATTTCATAACAAAATTTCAGTAAATTTTCAACTTTACGTAAAGTGTGGGTGTTATTACCAAAGGAAGCAGACATTTTGCTGGGCTCTCCATCCGCTGAAAATTTTGTCAGGGTGCATGGAATCGGGGGGGGGGGGGGGCTGGTTCTGCACCGGGCGGAGACCAATTTTGCCAGGGGGCATTTTGCCAAGGTAAAACGGCAAGAAATCGTGTCAGAAATATTGCCATTACTCTTTTTCTGGAGAGAAAAGACGATTTTGACGCAAATATTGACAAAATTTGCGAAATTTTTAGCTTCAGAACGGAATTTTAGTACAAGTTTTGATCAAATTTTATGTACTTTGGACCGATTGGAAACAAAAAATTTGCCAAGACGCAACTTTGAACCGGTGGAGCCCAAAATTTTGCCGGGGGCATGAATCAGGGGAACCGAAAAATGCTAGGGTGTCCCAAACACCAATTTTGGAATGCCCAGTTTTATATTGGGCATTAAATCAGGGAAAGTCTAAGATTTTGCCAGATGTCCAAACTGTGTAACACCTGTTTTTGCCGTCGGGCGCTGAAAAATACCAAGACCTGGCACTCACTCCTCTTTGGAGAAGCCAATGTTTTCAACCAGTTCTGAATAGTGCTAAAAGGTTATATATTGTATTTTAGGCGAACTACCGTATAGTTCTGGGTCGCTACAACGCACGCCACAGTATGGTGCTATCGGTGGCCAGGTGCTCAGTACTCATCTTCCTCCTCAGGTTAGTTGGGTTGGTTTTGAAATATTATTCTTGTCGCTCGGTGTGGTGTGAGGCTTTATTTATTGATTTAGCCCGGTTTGGATTGTTTTTTGTACTGATTTTTTGCTTTTATTGGAGTTATTGATATTTTTCGGTTGAAGCCTTTTGGCTTACGGCATCTTGGATATATTGGGATGCTGTATTCGAATTATTCTTCGCTTCTTAAACCCGTCGGTTTTTTTAGAGTTTCGATGTGAATAATATATAAATACTATTGACTAAAACTAATAACGGTCGTAACGAAGAGATCCGGAGCGAAAGAATTTACTGATGATTATGTTGTTGCAAAATAATTCATGTACTAATAAATCTAACGAAATAATTTTGTTGTCACACCGCAGCAGTATATTCGTGCCAAAACTTTAGGCATTTTCAGACAAAAATTTTATTAACTATTACGCTACATGAAAAACTTTTTTACATAGAATGTATTCAAAAAACTCAAAAATAGATAAATTTGACTATTCTACGGTCCAAAGTTGAAAATTTGAAGAGCTTACATAGTTAGCTCCCTTCAAATTCTCTATAATGCAATAGTTTACGAGCAATGCATTACGGGAAAGTTAGCGGTCATTTTTAGCTCATTCCACTGCTGTAGAGCGCTTTGTTGTTTCTCAATGCCCAAAAAATTTCAAAATGAAACTTACAAAATTTACCAGTCGCAACTCGAACGAACAGTTATACTTATTAGGAATTTATGAACAATTTTGTGGCATATTTTAGAACAAGATATTCAATGAAAAAACTGTCGTTTCCCTGGAACGGCAATTCCAAAAATCAAAAACGGGTTTCGCCATTTACATGCAACTAGGGTTCGATAAGGGTACTAACATACCCATTATAGAGTTTAACAGTTTATGGCTAATAACTCTATGAGACCATTGTTTATCTGCAACAAGCAACAAACGTATCTAATAAAAATTTTGGAAATTCAACTTTTTTTGTGTGTTTTGTAATTTTTGCTTATAGCCCTAAACCGCCTGCGCTGATAAAAACTTAACTCTCGAGCAATAGGTTTTTTGGCGACACTAATATGGAAAAATGTCAAACTGTTTAACGGCGCCAGTTTTTCTCATTCCTGGTGAGGAAAAATTACCAGAGCTTACGTGTATGTATAGGTAAAATTAGAAATAATGTGTGTAATTGAAAAATGCGGAAACCCATTCGTGCGCTGATAATTTGTGATTGTCACGGACAGACAGAATTATTATTTTGTACTACTAGTAAAGGAAACTCCACTCATTTTGCCTTCTCCGTTTCAATTCTCGTAACAATCTTACATTTGTATCTTTATGTCTTTGTTGGGCAGTACATAAAAAAGCTAAATGTTTAATGGCATGACCACGTTCATATTTTGCATTGTCAAATTCTGGTCGCATATATATCTGACTTGCGCGCTCCCCAACGTAGATGTTGTTCTTGACAGATGCACCTCATAAAGCCATGGTGTTCCATGTTCAGTTAAAAGAGTTTTGAGCTGGCCGTTTCAGGATATGGTGCTAGGTGGTCCAGATGTTTGTGAGATGTGTGTCATCTTAGGCGTCTCTATTAATTTTCGGTGAAAATCTCAACGTTGGGGAATAGATATTTGGCTTCTGGTGTGGTATAGCTATATTTTTTTACATATCTGTACCTATTAATCTATAATGATACAGATGTTTTTAAGTCTTCAATACATTTTTAGTCCGAGGAATGGTATTAATTTTTCCAAAATGTTAAACAAGCTCAAAGGTGAATTTAGGCAGTTTAATAAATATTTTTGGTTTAGTTCTACATAGAGAGTTTCGAGTATCTGGGGTGAACATGGTAAAAAAATTCGTAAAAGAGGATTTTGAAAAGTTGGGTGTTTTGTATTTCTGTCACTCTTAAAAGAATAGAACTGTACTGCGGTAGTAGATAGTCCATTGAGTTATAATTCTGAAAAATTGTAGTCGTCAACGTTATTGTACTTTCATTTAGTTCAAGTAATTTACCTTAACCTACAATTACTCAAACGCATTGTTATTGGTGAAACATTCTTGTTGTTCTTATTGATCAGTGGGATTACTTAATACAATTTTTCACCATTCAATGTAGAAAATGTCAATAGTATTTGTTTATTTTTATGGCATTGATTCTGTATCCGCATCTAATAACAATATTTTATTGTATAACCACATTTTTTTGTTACCTGCTTTACGATAAATTTAAAGCAAACGTTTTTAGCTATCAGTTCTGGCGTTTCAAAGTCAAACATTTCAAAAATTTATTGTTCCAGATTTATTTGTTACTAATAATTTTTGGTGAAAATAGTGATGAGATAAGATGATGAAAATTTTGCTTGAAAATGAGATGCTAGTTTCCTAGTTGACGAGCGAACTCGAGTGGCCCTATTTTCTATTCCACAAACAAGTGTGAAAAGGAGCGAGCGAGGTTTCATCTATTGTTGTCATTATGCGTAATCACCTGTAATATGCTTTGTGTTTGTGTATCATACTAAAACGTCGGGTATGCATCTGAAGGTCTTATAAATGCAGACCTGATGTGAGTTATGGAACGTCGCCATTCTGTTCTGCAAGTCACAAACCCCAGTAACTTATCTAAAAGTGTAGAAAACACGAAACGTGACGACATGCTAAATTGTTGCGGAAAGCATGTTTGGCGACGGTCGATCCTAAACGCCTTGAAAACGCTTGGAATGGTATTTTACAGTCATGCTGGACGCTAAATGACCGCATTATCATTATTCAATATACCGAATAACCTATGTTTATATAGAAACAGTTATGCATGCTCTGATTATGACCAAACAACCGAAGACAGACTATATCCTGCAAATCGGGTGTGTTCACCCTAACCCATTGAAACCCATAGAAAAGGCTTTATATATTCGTGCTGTACTCCAGAGAACCAAACCACCATAAACCTTAAACGTACGAGACAACGTATGATATAGACCGTTCTTCATGCCCGGTTATGCAACACCTCTGTCGGCTATGCCTGGTTATGCAATACGGTTATCTGATATCTCTGTAAGCGAGATGGGTGGCGAAACACGACCTGAATCGGCAAAAATTGTTATGACCTAATTTTTGGCAATGATTTAGAACCGGAAGATGAGATATTGGAGCAGCGTTTATGTAAAGGACACACCGTCGTCGTTTTTGCTATCACACAAAAAAATTTCTTCGAAAATCGAAATCAAGCCACCTAAGGATGGGTTATAAATGACACCGACAGTTTCACGATTTTGTTATCCTAGCGCTCTGAGTGGAAACTCCGTCTCAATAATGTCATGCTGTATACTGTCGACATTATTTTCGGTTTAGAGATTTGTTTTATATGGCCTTCCCCGCTATTTATTTCGCGTTTCCCTCTAGCAGTTCCTGTGCCAATAAATGTAAAGTTGTGTTCACTCGCTCAAATTTGAACGATAATTTTTAAAGAAAAATCGCTATGTTTCAAAATTTGAGCTCAAACTTTTTCAGGTAATACATCTTGTCCATAATTGGCTACAGATTCTTGAAAAGTTTGAACAATGTTTTACGTTAAAACTTGCAAAAATGTGCTTTCAAAGTTTGCGCGTGTGGACACGTGTTAAGCACCAGCGTTGGCAATAAACAGATAGCAGTGCTTTCCCGTTGTTTCAAACGTGGAAGATCGACGATCGTTAGTTAACCGTGAAGAGACTTTGCCCACTTTTGGATAGTTAAGTGGTATATCGCGCATTTATCATAAAGTTGAGGTTGGCCTTGTGAACCTAATCGGGTGGTAGTTTGGATCGGTAATAGTGTCAAAACGTATGAACTTTAATTTAATTTAGCTAAATTTTATAGAAATCATGCATCATAGGACTACAAGATTTTGTTTGCATCTAATACGGTTAGTTGTAATGTAAATGCTAAATCATTCAAAAGTTATACAATGAGAGTAATGTTTCTGCTGATATTGTACCAAACAGATCATAAAACCTCTTTATTCTCTGTTGGAGGAGTTGTTTACTCCGTATCAATACTGGGTTCTCCCACACTGACAGAACCTGGTTGCCCTTAAGTTGATATGGGACACAATGGGGGCGTCAAATTCGCATTTTAGATGTATCTCAGGGTATGGCGTAAAACGGAATGCTACAACTGGGTTGCCACAGGCTAAGGGAAGGTCAGATAGAGACCCGTCGCATATCGTTGTGTTCGTCAGGAATAGGCGAGTTGAATTAGTGGTCGCATGCCGGTATTTAGCATTAGTGTGAAAATAATGAAATTTTTCAGTATAAACACCCAACATTAACGGAAACATTTTCTATGGTACGCAATCAATCCAAACTAATGTTGTTGGGTAATGGTAACTTAAATGTAATAAAATAATATTTCAAATCTAGGCAAAATAATCTTGTTCACTTGTGGTAAATTAAAATATAGTATTGTTGGGTGATTGCAGCTCAAATCTATGCAAAATGATATTGCTCGGCGGTTCTAGCTTAAAAATGTAAGCAATATCGTAATTTTTGTTGGGTGCCGGTAAATAAAATCTAGGCAAAATAATATTGTTATGTGGGGATGGTGGTAGCTCAAATTTGTGAAAAATAACAAATATTTCTGTAGCTGTATTAAGTCAAATTGTTTGAGCGATGGTTGAGTGAGAACTTAGCTACATAGATTGACCACATCCATTCTTAATGATAGAATACGATCTAACTAACTTGCACGATGCAAAGTTGCAGAAACACTAGCTATACTAAATTGTAGTCAAAAAGTAAAACCATCATTTCCAATAATTTATTTATGTTTCAAATGAAGTGTTATTTTAAATACTTGCCATCACACGCAGAAACTAGAGAAATATTGAACCTTAGTCGACGTATGTTTGCCTAAAAATTGAAAAGCGCATGGTTTGATCTTGCTTAAATTCAGGCAGTAGAATACTGCAACCGATTTGTGCCGAAGATGACAATTATTGTCCTTTTATCAAGAGCTGCAGTGTCTGGGAGCATACGTTAGGCTATAAGCAAAAATTTAAATCAAAACCCCATAATTTAAAGTTTTCAAAATTTGGGCTACTTACGCTTCTGGCTTGTTGCAGTTAAACGATGGTCTTAGAACCTGGTAACGAATTGTTTTCACTACTCTTCCGCAGAAACTACTGTAGAAGCCTAAAAATGCTCAGTTTTTGGAAATATAAAATTTTTTTTTGTTTCACCAACAAATGAACGTTTCATTGGCTTTAAAGTGCGCTAATATGATTGTTTTTTGCCCTTAACGTAGATATGTACACATGTAAAAATTGCAAAATATTATCGTTCAGCATGTTTTGAACCAGTTCATTAAGCTAATTTTCTACCCGAGCGATGACACTTTTAGAGTTTGATTCTACAAGTGGTGGGTGCGTGAATAACTGAAACTGAGGGAATACTGAAAATAACATTTTTACATTTAGTGGATTTTTAATCTTGAAATAGAGTAGTAGATACTTTAAATTTGTTTCACCTTGCTTACTAAGTTAGTATGTATAGTTATAAATCAAGGTTTTTTGGGTCAACAGGTGGGTCTGGATCCAAAGTTTTTTAGGTGGACCCAAAAAATTTTTGCTGGACTAAGGGCAGTTTCGGATTCGGAGACATTGGGTTTGCTAACAAATTTTATTAGGTTTGCGTTTACTTTGGATCATATGTAATAAGAAATCTCTTCATAACATAAATATCAACGTACGTAATAAGCAGATTAATACAGTTTAAAAAGATACAAACTATAATAGTTAGCGTGATAGAACTCCACAAACCATAGATGCTGTGCACCTGACAAAGGCATACATGAAATCTGGTCCAATCTTTTGCAGTTGGAGGAGCTAATGTAAATTTTGTATGGCTATGTAATTACGTTTCTTTAATGTGTAAAAACTAGTGAAATTCTCGAGCTAAAAATTGTAAATCTGGACCCAGCGTTTAAGTTCTGGACCCAGGGTCCGTTGTGAAAAAAATACCCTGGTGCAATACAAACTAAAATTAATATTAGATTTAGACTAAGTTCTAAAATACGGGGAATTTTTGCTTCATGACTGATGAACATTCAGTTTTTTATACCACAGCCGTTGCAGTGTATGTACATAGTGGCTTAGATGTCAGTAAATATTAAATATTTTGCATGAGGCTTCACGTTATTGTTCGTTGTAGTCGTCCAGAACTATGTGCAAGAAAGTGTGCTGTGAATTTTTGTAAACCTGTTTTGTTTAAATACGTTTATTTAGCATATTAAAATGTTAAAAAAATTACATAATGTGTCTATTTATTATTTCAGATTGTGAAAGTAAGTTTAGATATTCATTCGCTAATCCAAGTTGATTTGCCGGCATCGAAGAAATTTTAATGGTTTGGGTTAACTAATTTGTTTTTCGTTTTATAAACCAAGCCTGCGATCAGAATCAAGTGCAAACTTCGCTAAAATTGACTGTTGCCTGATGAGCGATAGAGCAAACAATGTGTGCTGTAATATGCATTTATTGTTAGAGATTAAAAATCACAATAATTCATTTTGTCAAGAAGAGTTACGATTCAACAACTAGTCGGTAGTGGAACTACATTTGTGAGCGGAGCTTAGGCTGTGGCATTATGAATGCACTCAATTTTGTGTTCTTGTAACTACATTGCATAGGGCTCTATCATTGGTAAAAATATTATATTCTTCGACCCAAAAAACCCTATAATGGTTTGATCGAAACGATTCTATTTCAATAAATAACACAAATATTGCAAAATTCTCTATTTTAGCTGCATAAGCTTAACTAATTAGCTAATTACTAATTAACCACTCAAAATTTTTTAATCCCAAATATCAGGTGCACACTCTGACATGATAGGCTTTCAAACAAAAAAGTTTTTCAAAATCGGTTCAGTGGTTCTTGAGATCCGTCGGACCGAACGAACGAACTAACGAAAGGACGGACATCGACCTTTTTACTCCCAGACAGAAAATAAAAACGCTTCGCTCCGCTCAAAGAACAAAAATATTATTACCCTTCAAAGTAATCGTGTAAAAAGAATATGTCAGCAGCGAATGAGCGAACAGGAATTACTAGTGACTGCTAAAATGGAAAATGAAGTTTTATGGCAATTAATAAAACATTTCTCACCAGTTTATAATTTTTGCACTTTTGATATTGGCGCTGTACTCACCAAAAATTACAGTCGCTCAGTCGAGACTCGCATGAAAGAAATTGTTTAATAATAAAATTTGTTATTAATTTTCATAGTTTGGAAATCTGGAGTCAGCCACTTACTCGAGACTCGTAGCTCATTAATTTCTGGCCGTACTATATATACTGCAGCTTGCTTTATGCTCTCTCGCTATTCGCAAAGTGTTACAATGCTGCCAGTCTGATGCTCGTTGCTCGAAAGGTGACAGTCTTTTCTGTTTTGTATACTGCAATAATAATATTGCACTCGAGCTGGCTTCTCCGCAGAGTCAAAATTTTACCAGGAGGCTTTAAACTGCCCGCTCCCCAGTTCCAAACTCGCGGAACTGGAAATACCTGGGAAATTCTTTAATTGCATGTTTTCGTGTTTTTGAAGCGTTTACAGCTTTTTATCGTTTCTGTTGCATATTGTTTATGCAATAAAATGCGCATTTCTGCAGAATGCACTTCATTTTACTTAGGATTTTGTCACAAATAGTCGAAATATAAGTGGTAATGTTGAGTTTTGTTATAATTATTTCTTGTAAGGAAGATTATTTTTGGTTTGGCCTAAAAATATATACTTGGTGGTGCTGGTGGGGGGTTTACCTTGGGGGCAGAATTTAACTGCTGTTGCTTCAAAGTCTCCGGCATTGGTTCAAGGCATAGCGGACACCCGTAAGCTGATCGGTGAGAGTTTGGAGGATCTTGTGAACCAAAGCCTTGGTGGTTAACCTGGGGACATGACCTGCGGGAAGCCACCGATATCATTGGGGAGCTCGATAATCCTGGAGCACCTAATGTGGTGAAGCTAGCTCGAGGAATCAAAATATGAAATCACGATACACTTCATTTGATTGTTCAGTGCTAAAATTCTGATCGTAGCATGGTATTCCCGTTCGTTACGCGTGCTTTTGAATGTTGCTTCATTTCATGTATTTTTATGCTTGCTTGCCGGTACATGGTTTACTCACAAAAAGGTTGTCAGCTTTCTTTTCATAATGTTGTTCTGTCGCCTGTTGTGGGCAAAAATAGACGTATATTTTTCGTGAATAGCGATTTACCACCTTGTTAAGTTCTCGCAAACTGATTCCGAAGGATTCACCAAACATTTTAGTTCCGTCTGTAACTGTATGGCACAGCTGTGCATCTTGTCACGCTATGTCGTATGTACTTACAGTTGAGATACAGAGCTGAACTACGAATATACTGGAATTATTCTTAGCAAATTTTGTCGCTGTTGTAGGCCGATTATCAAGTTAAGGTGACTTACGGGAAAAGTGTTGGCTTCATCGAACCAGACTTCCATCCAACTTTTGCATTTTGTTCTTTTGTCGTCTTGTACACAGGGAATAATTTATAACACAATGTATTTACACTATTTTGCGGAAGTTGAACCTTGAAACTTACGAACAAATATGCAGTCACTAATATTTTACACTGTATAGTCGATTTTATTATATCTATTGTTTATAACAAGTATTTTTAAGTGCGAGCTATTTATCGTTGAGAAATGCAGAGTGAATTATAATCGTTTAACCCCACACAAGTTCTGTTCACAATTGAAGAAGTATTCGTCTTCTACGCGTGATCGACGGACAAGGAAAAAATAAGTAGACATATTTTGATCAGAGTTTGCAACAAGGTTTTTAACGTGCTAAGAAATTAAAGTTTGCAGTGTTGGTTTGGTAAACTTACTTTGGCTATTATAAAGCACATCACTGTTATTTGTTTCCAAACAGTTGTTTCTACGCCGATGTGCAACTTTGCTTAAAAATAGTGCCCAGAAGGGATTTTAAAATACCAAATAAGCTTGTATCAACTACGTACAATTTCTATTGATATAAACTGATTCCGATATGGAACGCTGTTTAATTTTCGCTTCCGGTAACTAAGTAGTTGTAAGTTGTTCCCTAATGAAAATTTGCGCTGAAGATTGCAAAAATGCGCTGTATCCATACATGCTCATTGGGAGATACTCTCAGGTCCAACCCCCTCCACGATAGGTTACCCGATCCCCATTTCAGGCGCCGAACCCATAGGTGATTTTCGCAGCGTCCAAGGCGCAGCGCATCCCTCACCCCCGTCGGCGGCCCGGACCCCGTGGAAGTGTGAAGTCCTCCCCACACGGGGGACTCGGCTATCTCCCCTGGGTCCTCGGACCTTAGCATGTATTATAATGGCTGTATCAGATCTGTTACTTGGCAACCGCTTTCATTCGTTTACCCTACTCGCTTTGTAGCTTCGAGTTGTTTTAGCGATGGAAGGCCAATATTGCGATACCTGAAGCTGACCAATAAAATGTTGTTTAAACAGAGATGGTTAATGTTATTTATTTCCGACGGAAATATATACTTCGTATTCTTTAAGTGGCCACGCAAATATTCAGATATAGTACAAATTTCGTATGTTACTGTTGAACACATTCTCAGACACCAATTCCATGAAGGATGGGCGGTGAATTATAGCAAAAACAAATGGTGACGCGCTTAAATGAATACTATAATAATCGGTTTATCACGCCTTTTACGTAGAATTTGAATTTCTGGGACCATGGTTCCAGTCAGATTCCACAAATTCAGGATTAGTTACGGCTCCGATGAAGGTGGAGAACCGAAATAAAGGTCGCAGGTTGAAGTATTTCCCAGGGACTAACCGGAATTCCAGTTCCGGCGAAAATCATGTTCCGGTTGCGGTTCCGGCAAAATGCAAAAACCATACCGGAACCGGAATTCCTGTTTAAAAATATTGTTTAAAATTTCCGACATGTTTGCTTCATTTGTGGTCCAAGTGTGTAATATATACATAATGATCAATTTCCAAAACAACCATACAAAGGAAAATATTAACTCGGCAAATTGCCATGTGAAGCGGGAGTAGGACACAATTTCATTATGATTTTTTTATCTTTACCCTGCATGAATTTGTAAACAAAAAGCCAAGCCGATGCTTGTAACAGCTATTTTACCCAGTCAGAAGTCGGCGGTATATGTTAGAATTAAATCGGTCCAACTCAGTACGTATGGCATTTTCTAGAAGTACTTAGATGTAAGCTGGGCTAACATAAATTGCGTCAAGCCTTAGCTGGCGCGCTTGTAAACTTTGTAAATCAGTCTATATTGCAGTAAAGTAACATATGTGCAACGCATCCAGAAACTGCATTCTTGGTAAGGAACTGTATTCACTGAAACTGTGCGAGCAGTATCACAGTTTGTCTCATTTACTGCACTTCGATGAGAAAGTCATCATCATCTGGCTGAGGAGCACAGGTTAACAAACGCTAGCCCAAACATTGTCTCTGGCCACTGACCAGAAAATTATTGTATACCTTCTTTTATTTTCTTTTAGAACTATGTAAACCGATAATTTCAAGCTTCCTACGAAATAACATGTAACAAACGTATGTCCAGTAAAGGGGAGGGGCGGTTGGGGCTGAGCGAAAATGTTTACTCTACGCTCCATGCGTTAGACGCACATTCAGTTTGACGCAAATGATGCAAGGCCGTATAGTGGAAAGCATTTCTTTCTTCTTTTTGCATTTTACATTTCAAAAACCAACATACTGATCGATAAATAAGAGTTATTAGCTTCCTCAGTCTCTTCAAAATTCCAGATGGGCAGCAATATTATTGCAATACATTAAGTTTAATGTATAAGTTAATTTTTAATTCATTTTAAATACACTGTACATTCATTTCTTCCTGCATCTGTTTTCTATATAATACAGTACTCGCCAAAAATGACCGTCGCATTTCGAGCGAGCGAGTGGCTCGCTCGAGATTTCGCAACTATTTAAATTAATAGAAAATTCTATTTTCAGAACAAATTTATTTCGAGCGAGTCGCGAGCGAGTGTCGAGCGAGTCGCGAGCGAGCGACAGTCATTTTTGGCGGGTACTGTTATATAAGTTTCGAATACCAGGTTCCGGATCCGGTTTAAAAGGACGGGTTTGGTTCCGGTTATTCCCTGGTATTTGCCCTAATTTAGTACAATCAAAAGTGGCCTTCATTAGCTAAACAACTTCAGATGAAATTTGAGCGATCATTGTGTTATAAGTGTTGCATTTTTTGGTAACTTGACTTAAAAATTGCTTGTAAAAGATATCAAATTACTACTGTCGGCACTGCATCTTTCGTTGTTGACAAAAGAATCTGTGAGTCGAGAATCGATCAATGATGGGGTTGTCGTTTAGACGGGGAGTCGTCGATAGACATCGCATTAAGTTGAATAGGAGTTGAACACAGCTCACCCTTATTCTGGAAACCCGGTTGAATGATGTCTATGTTAATTATTGCAAAGATAGATTGGGCTCGGAATTTTTGATAACATTCGTATGATTTGTTGGGTTTAGTCGTATTTTTATAGGGACAACAGCCAAAGGTGTACGATACGATGAGTAAGGCGCAAAGGGCATTAATTGGAACAATCGAAACAGCCGAACATACCATCGAACGAGCTGAGGTCGATCTTCAAGAGCGCATTGAACTGCCTCCTCTCAGTGATGATATGGTTGGTTGATATTTTGTTGTTTTTCAATTTGACTCCAATGACAGTTTCCATTCAAATCATTTTGGAATAATGTTTCACTATAGGGTTTTGTTGTATTAGTAGTTGCTTCTGTCTCTTACTTTTCGTTATCGGTAAACGCTCGTTGATTAAGGTGTGATTTCTAAGTGCTAATAAGCCCTAAATTGTGAAATTTAAAAGTAAAATAGACATCTTTGCTTAAAGGGCGATACCAATAATACGATTACAGCTTTTATTTAGGTCTTAATAAGCAATTGCATAATATATGAAAGAACATAGCCGGAGTGATAGAGTATGAAGCTTGCACCAAATTTTTATTAGCGTAAATTTTCTGCAGTGTAGACATCAAAAACGTTAAAAATTCTCGTCTTCGGCCACCAGGTGTTTCTTCATTATATTGTCTGTGCTAGTTACAAATCACCCACCACGATGACAAAAAATTTTTGTTACATTACTGAACAACACCATTGCGAAAATAGAGAAGCCTGAACAGTAATACATATCGGTAAAGTGGGACAATAAAATGGCGGAAATTGGGGAAGAGATAATGCCTTCTCTAAAGAATTTAGTAGTTGGCGTTCATCATGTTTAAAACCGAAAATATCCGTAATAATACGCCGGCGTAATGTCATGCCGCTCCAAATTTTTTTATATTAAATAAAAATACTTAGGATTTTTCGAATAGGTTCATTATGCACCATTTATAGTAAGTTTTAACGTGAAGCAAAAAGCTATGACTATTACCGTTAAATTAGCTATAGGCAGGGTACTTGTATTTGTTCGATAACAATAATTGACTCTCAGGATAGTTATTGGCTTGGAAAATATTCTAAGTATACGATAAAATATTTATAAAACAAATAAAACACTCTTACTGCATAAATTAAATAGAATACCATATAATCAAAATTGCAGGCATCGAGAAAATGGAAGGAACAAGAAATGGAGACAAACAAACAGCAAGTGGAAAGTCAGCTAGCGACAATGGGTGCTGCGACGGCAGAAGTTGTTCAACTCACTGGCGGTAAGCAAGCGGTGGCACGCCATTTCAGTGTAATATTGTAACAGACAACATGGGGGACCAGTAACGCAGTGATTGACTAGTGAATGGTAGGAGAATAATCTATTGCATAAGATAAACAGACTTCCTCACGTCATGAGTTTGTATTCCGCAGAGTTCTATTTATTTATTTAACACAATTATTTATTAATAGATTTATTTTGCTGGATCGAAATTAATTGATTAGCAATGAAAATCGTCGTGTTATGTGCAGTTATAGTCTAACCCGGCTTATAGTCATGCAGTTATTATGTGCGTAGATTTGTTTTGCAACATTTATATTTTTAACCTTACACTCTAGCATAGTAGCACAATACTAAAAAGGTAACTAATATAGTACAGGCCAGGTGATGGTTAATATAATAACGATAGTACAATAATTATGCGCTGCAAAACGTTATAGGAATATTCTGAGAAAACTAAAACTAGGTTTTTGAAGTTGCCGAAAATTTTGTTCGTTTATGTTGAAAAGTTATTGATGTGATTATATTGTGCTTGCTACTATTCATCTTATAACGAATATATTATTTATGTATGTCGAGCAGTTATACAAGGCCAGATTATTGTCAAACATGTGTTTACACAAATTTTAAGTATTCATTATCTGCTAAGCAGTGCATGCTGTTCGTTGGCTACTGCCAATCCTGCGAAATCATAGTATTGCACCACCTTTTCTTCAAAATGGTGCTGTTTGCTTATGTGATTATTGTATTTTACTTATCTGACGTGGAAAGTATTTGATATTCAAATCGGCTAAGGCTTTCGGTAGTTTTAGACGATGACACGTCAGGACATAGATTTTGTATTTTACAAGACTTTTGATTTCTTCAGTGTTTTCTTAAGTTTTGAGTCTACTGGTCTCTCGCTGCAAATGGGGTCAATATTTATTAACAATTTATGTTTCTTTATTTTGGTTACATTTTAGTACCCGACCGAATCGACTACACAGCAGTCGGCACCGCTGTGTCAACAATTTCTTCCAATATACCGGACATGACTCGCGGCGTCAAAAATATCGCTGCACTCTTGGAAGAAGAAGACCGAAAAACGGATTTAATTACTGCAACGAGGCGTCTTTGTGGCGCTTTTTCGAATTTGCTCACTGCTGTTAGTCCTGAGCAGCCAGAGGTGAGTTTTATACGCTGGATTTATTGCTGCATGTGTGAACCTTGAGCACATTCCGGAGTTTGACGAATTAGTTTCGGCGTAACCAAATTCACCCCATCATGCATCCTTAAGTGATATCTTAGGCATGCTAATAATCATCAATCATCGGGGGAAGGGGACCGGCATGGTAAAAAAGCTGTAAATTCATTAATTTATACGGTTGTGTTAAATTTTACTCTAAAGCTTTTGTTTGGAATATCTACTTTGCAGGGAGTAACCCGAATTCCGGTTCCGGCGAAAATCGTGTTCCGGTTGCGGTTCCGGCAAAGGGCAAAATCCATACCGGAACCGGAATTCCGGTTTAAAAATTTTGTTTGAAATTTTCCACGTTTTTTGCTTTATCCTGTAATCCAAACATATGTAATATATATTATACAATGATCAAGCTCCAATACAACCAAACAAAAGAAAAGATTAACTAACCAATTTGCCGTGTAAAACGTAAGTAGGGCACATAATTTGAGCAGGAATTTTTCATAATAACCTGCAGGAGTTTGTTAAATCAAAGCCAGGTCGATGCTTGTAGCAGCTATTTTACACATCCAGAAGTCTGTTTGATACGTTTGAATTAAACCGGTCTAACTCGGTAACAGAGTAAGGCTTACGTAGAAGCACTTACGGTATGCTTGGCTAACATAAATTGCGTCAGGCACCCGCCAGTGCGCTTGTAAACTTGGTACATCAGTTTAATATGAAGTAAACTAACGTTATCTGCAACGCAGCTAGAAACTGCTTTCTTGGCAATGAACTGTATTTATTGAAACTGTGCGAGCAGCATCACAGTGTGTCTCATTTATAGCATTCTGATTAGAAAGTTATCATCATTATGATCTAACTGACGGGCACTGTTTGTCCAACGCTAGCCTAAACAGTGTCTCTGAATACTGATCAGAAAATTACCTTCTATCTATTATTTTCTCTTAGAATCATATAAACCAATAATTTTAAGTTTCCTACAGAACATGCAACAAACGTATGTGTAGTAAAGGGAGGCGACTGGAGACAGAGCGAAAGTGTGTATTGTACGCTCCAAGCTTTGTAAGCATATTCGATTTGACGCAGTATATGCAATGGTGTATAGTGGAAGGCATTTTTGCTCTGGGTGTCCAAAAATCGACATATTTGATAGATAAATTAACATTATTAGCTTCCTCAGTCTCTTTAAAGTTTCAGAAAGGCAATAATACCATCGCAAAACATTAAGTTTAATGTAAAAGTTATTTTTAATGCATTTTAAATCTACTATACCTTCATTTCTTCCATCATCTGTTTTACTATATATAAATTTCGAAGACCAGGTTCCTGTTGCTGGTTCCGGTTCCGGTTATTCCCTGCTACTTTGACCGTGTCTGATGGGTAGATTGATTCTATAGTATTATGCTATATGACTGAACATTCGTGCATGCAACTAAAAGCGTTGCGAAATCAACCATTTCTGCGCCAGCGATTATATTAGCATAGGAATTCAAATCGGTCGTGACCGAAAATGTAACCGGCCGAAGTTAGTGTTAGTTTTAATTGTAGGATAAGTGTCAGGCGCATAATTTTTTATTGTACGAAATATAATGAACTACATAACTAAGCGTGTAACACACGTTATCGAAGTTGCAGCGGCAGCTTTTCACATTTCACGCGGATGTGGTCCACAATAATACAGAAAATAAATTAAATTAATTCGCTTCATTTATATCCGGATTTCCTTGCAATCTACGTTTGACTTCTTTTTTAACTTCGTTTGTTAGTGACTGTACTGTTATGCTGTATTTGAATACAAAAATGATTGTATGACTTTGTACTAATTTTAGAAATATTGCCTTTCATGCTGTGTTATTGAAACGGAGCGAACGGAGTTTCCACTGAGGGCGCTAGAGGAAAAATTGTGAAAATTTCTTTTTTTATCTGCCGCTGTCATTCGTAACTCATTTTCGGATAGACGGATTTCCACAAATTTTTTGTTCAGTAGCACAAGTGATGCCTATGAGCGCTTTAGTTGAACACGAACAGCTCCGACACCATGTTCTGGGTCAAAAAGGCAAAAACAGGATTTTCAGGGTTTTGTTGCCAAATTTGGCCATGCGGAGACCAGTATTTGTCAACCCATATATGACGACACAGATTTCGCATCGAAAAACGGATCAGAATCAGCTCATAGAGATCTATAACTTTGCTGACAGAGTTTTTGTGGGACCACAGCCTGGGCCGCTGTAGGCCCAAATATGGTTTGTTGGCCCTTTGCCATAAATAGCGGTTTTTCAAATTTCGCCGTGTTATTGCTTGTTGTTACTTTACAATGAGTGCCTATTAGGTTATCAATCACGCTGTATACCATGGTTTTGCCATCTAGAGTCCAACTTTAGTACAGTGCACCTTTTCTTGTGGTCTAAAGGGTTTTCCGGTCGACGAACCCGATTTCCAAACTGTTGATTAAACAAATGATAACTTAAAAATGAAACCACGCTCGTTCCATTTCACCCTCGCTAGCGAATAATATTTATTAAAGATATATAATTATACATGTTGCTCGGAAATATTTTTTATCTGCAGAAGTCTTGCGTTGTCATCACTGGGTTGATCAATTTAATCAATATTTTTTATACGTGATAGAATATAATAAATTATTGTGAAACTAGTTTTGGGTTTGCGCTGCTACAATGATTTTATGCCCAATACTTAATAACACCAACACGAATTGGAAACTGGGTTTTCCATGTGGGCCCCATATTTTAGGTTATTCAGTTCCTTCCAAAATAATACAGTCAAAAACAAGCGAAATCTAAGTAAAATCGCTATTGAACGAAATTTCGTTTAGTCGAAATCGATCGAAATTCCGTTTAGTTCCAATCGATCGAAATTTCATTCTATTATTTTGCACTTGTTTTTTTGGCCGTGACTGTCCTATCCGTTCAAACAGGTGTTGAGTAAAGAAAGTCAGGCAGAATCCTAAAGGGCTCCAGGTTTGCTTGAAGGCTTTGTTTTGCGGAACAGCGATTGTCTGACTACATGTCGGCCAGTGTAGATGTCCAAAAGTATAAATTTTTTTAGAAATTTAACTAAGTCAGTTCGTTGCTTCTTAGGTTGGTCGATGGATTTATAAGGTTATTTAACCAGTTAAATATGTTGGGTTCAGTGTTTACATTGCGTTGGTCAGCTAAACTATGGAACGATTAGCCCCAGTATTGATACCAAAACCTGACAAATTTTTTGCTATTTTTCAATTTAGTTGTAGGTAGTCATAATGCTTTTCGTGTTGCTCCAAGAAAAATGACGCTTGGAATTCAAATTTCTTCTGAAAACTATGAGTTGTGAATGTCAAACTTTTCATTTTTTGTTCATTAAACGAAGAAATAAACATTCCGTGCGAGCTGAAATACGCTGAAATGACCGTCATATTTGCTTGAACATATTTCATTGTATTTGTGTTCTGGGACATATCATTGGGTGCGCAGTCGATTTGAGTCATTGGGTGCGCAGTCGATTTGAGCTGTCGACCTATTCCCCATCGCAAGCCCTGTGTTTGTAGCATTTACTATGCATGGTATCTCCCGTTTGTTACTTAAGAAATCATTAGACATTTTTAGAATTTATCAAATATCATTAGTTCCAAAATTTTTATATAATGTAAGGTAACCCAAAAATAAAGAAATTTTTTACGCTGTGGACGAAACTTACTGACAACAAATTTTTTTACTACTGTATAAGTAGCAGTAAGTGCACAGAAATAATTTTGATTTAATAACAAACATCGCATATTACCGAAATCGTTTTTGGTTGGCATATGTTTTCGCGGCAATTAATTTTTTTGCAATAACTATTTTGTCACAGCCTACTAGAAACTAGCGCCGACTAGTTGTAAATCGAGTTATCTAGTAGTAGTACATCTTGTATTATAGTGCGCAAGAAGGCTCAGTATACGCCAGAAATGACTGTCGTCGCTCGCAACTCTCGCTACGTGCTAGAAATAAATTTGTCGTAAAAATAGAATTATTAATTTAAATAATTTCGAAATTTAAAGCAAGCCACTCGGTCGCGTCTCGCTTGAACCCGATTGCTCGAAATGCGACAGTCATTCCTGGAACGTTCTGCACTTAGCTTGTCATTGTATTGCTACTTCAATATTGCAGTCGTAACTCAAAACATTATTATATTTTGTACTATGACATCGGCTTTCTTTTTTAAAGCCAAAATTACCCGAGGTGCCGCCTTCTCCAGAACCAGAGGTAATTATTGACATGTACTGTTCATGTGATTCCTTTTTAGCGCTAGGCTCGCTGTGTGCACAATATTATATAAGTATATTGTCGATAGCATGACATTTTTAATTACAACCGCATGTACAAAATGTGTGTCATCATTGTTGTAACTATTAGATTTTCCAAGTTTCCTTCCTATATGTTATTCCTTTTGTGTTTCGTTCATGCTGTACATTTTACTTTATGGTTGGTTCTATCATGTATACCGAAGTGCAAACGTTTTATCCAGAAGTTGTGTACCCTGTGAGTAGTAGAGTATTTGACCGCCTGTAAGTTACGTTTCAAAGTAATTTTGCTTAATAGTGTTGTGTGAGACGTGTTAGTGCAACAAAAATTTTTTTCTATACCGGTTTCCCAACAGATTGCTCTTCATGACCTGTTTTTGGTACATTTTACTTTATGGTTAGTTCTATCATGTATACCGAAGTGCAAAAGTTTTATCCAGAAGTTATGTACCGTGTGAGGAGTAGAGTATTTGACCGCCTGTAAGTTACGTTTCGAAGTAATTTTGCTTAATAGTGTTGTGTGAGACGTGTTAGTGCAACAAATATTTTTTTCTATACCGGTTTCCCAACAGATTGCTCTTCATGACCTGTTTCTGGTACATTTTACTTTATGGTTAGTTCTATCATGTATACGTACCGAAGTGCAAAAGTTTTATCCAGAAGTTATGTACCGTGTGAGGAGTAGAGTATTGACCGCCTGTAAGTTGCGTTTCGAAGTAATTTCGTTTAATAGTGTTGTGTGAGACGTGTTAGTGCAACAAATATTTTTTTCTATACCGGTTTCCCAATAGATTGCTCTTCATGACCTGTTTCTGGTCATTATTGAAACAGAGTGAGCGGAGTCTCCACTGAGGGTGCTAGGCGGAAAATCGTGAAAATTTCCACTTTTATCAGCCGCTGTCATTCTTAACTCATTTTCCGATGGACGGATTTCGGCATATTTTTGTTCGACTGCAAAAGTGAAAAGGATTTTGCCCTTTAGTTGAACGACAACTACAGCTCTGACCCTATTTTCCAGGTCAAATGGCAAAAACGGGTTTTCAAGGGTTCTTTGTCAAATCTGGCTATACGGGTACAGTTTTCGCACCCCATTACTTGCGACACGGCCTTCGCATCGAAAAATTGTTTCCACTATGCAGAAACAGTTCACGAGATCTGCAACTTTGCTGACTACGACTATTTTGTGCGACCACTCTATGGGCTGCTGTGAGCACGAATATGATTCATCGACCCTTTGCCAGAAATAGCGATTTATCAGATTTCGAAGTGCTGTTACTTGTTTTTACCATACGATGAGTGCCTATTAAGCTATCAAGCACGTTGCGTACGATAGTTTTGCTTTTGTCCAACTTGACTGTATTATATCTTTTCAAGAAGTTTCAAGGGTTTTACGGTCGACGAACCCGATTTCTATAATGTGCGTTTTCATTAGTCTGATTATGTATTGCGTGTAGGATTTCAAGAATGGTCTATTTGAAGGCTGAAATAATTATTTGGTTATCTTGAGTCTAGCGTGCATATTTCAAGCCTTTTCATTGGTTTTCAGTGGATTTAGTATTAATCAACCCGATTTCACGAGTATAGTCTGCCTTCTGTTATTTGGTTACATATTGCCTGCATAGATTTTCCGTCCAGCGTGCATATCTCATTCCTTTTCATGGGGATCAATGTGTTTAGGGTCAATGAACCCAATTTCCAGAATATATTCTGTCCTGAGTTTGGTAATTTATTGCGTACAGGTCATCAAGAAATTGCCTTTTATTTTTCGGTAGGCTGAATACGATTGTTTGTTTATGTAGAGGCCAGTACCGGTACTGGATGCTTTTTCAGTTGTTTTCGATGGGTTTAGTATCGACTAGGTTTTAGGATTTTCAATGAATTCAGATTTCAGGAGGTTTTAGGGTGGTATTTTCATACAATACAGCCTGTTACAGGAAACAAAATGATAACATGAAAATGAAACCACGCTCGCTCCGTTTCACCCTCGCTTGCGAGTTAATAGTTTATACTATGGCGTATATATTATACCGAAACATATTCCGAATAATAGCAGTATCCCTGCAATAATGTGTAATTCCTACAAGTGCAGGGGTGTAATAAAAGACGATTTTTCGCGTAAATCTCAAGCGTTGGGATTGATTTTTTAGTCTTAAATAGTCTCTGTTCCACGTAAAAGGTTGCAGATCAGGAATGCATGCTTGCTTTATTAGATCAGATTTTTAGATAGTGAAAATCTCGCGAAATTTTAGTATCACGGTTAATAATATAAATACCAAGCAAAACAATTATGTCACCTTTATAGCGTGCTCACATTTGTTGACATCTACTAGAAAATTATTATTGAGCGGAGCTCGGCGAAGCGGAGCGAAGCGTTTTTATTTTCTGTCTGGGAGTAAAAAGGTCGATGTCCGTCCGTTCGTTCGGTCCGACGGATCTCAAGAACCACTGAACGGATTTTAAAAAACTTTTTTTGTTTGAAAGCCTATCATGCCAGAGTGTGCACCTGATATTTGGGATTAAAAAATTTTGAGTGGTTAATTAGTAATTAGCTAATTGGTTAATTTTATGCAGCTAAAATAGAGAATTTTGCAATATTTGTGTTATTTTTTGAAATAGAGTCGTTTCGATCAAACCATCATAGGTTTTTTGGGTCGAAGAATTCAAATATAATATTTTTAAAAATGATAAAGCCCTATGCAATATAGTTACAAGAACATAAAATTGAGTACATTCGTAATGCCACAGCCAAAGCTCCGCTCACAAATGTAGTTCCACTACCGACTAGTGTATTCATATTACTTAGATATTTGTAAAGTAATGTAATACTGTGTGTTTGAGCCATGCACTGCCTTCCAAATAGTTTGTAAGTTTCCTTCAGCGGCAACGTAGTGTTGTGAGCTGCAGTCGCAATTGCGTAGCGTTTCTTTTGTCCTACAATGTATATAGCCATGTGAACTTTTGCTATATGTACATTATGCTTTATTTTTAGTTAGAATAGTTTTAGATACCTGGAATAATTATAGTAATCTGCATTACATTACATATTAAACAACATTTTTGACTGAGTCTAGTTAAGGGGGACCATTGGGACCTCAAAAAATCGAAAAAAATTTTTTCAACGATGTTGGTAATATGGGTATTTTCTGAACCGCCTTATCGAGCTGAATCTATTGATACCAAAATCAGCTCTGTATCTTCAAAATTGACCAAATTCGGGTTGGGGGGGGGCGAAAAGAAAACACCCGTTAAGGGAGCTGTGATCCAGTTTGATTCGAATAAAACAAGCACCACTAAAACATATTACGACAGCGCAACTGCAAGGCTGAGCGTTGGCTAATGAACTTGCTGTGGATACGCTGTGCATTGCCTATTGAAGGTTCCTAAGTATGAGGAAATTATGGTATGATTATGATTAGTGTACTGGTAAAATTTACGAATATTTTACACACGCCGATACCCGCCAATCTGCGCCTTGATATTTAAGCCCTTTCTAAGGATCGTCCGCTGGTAGACCTATCAACGCACAGTTTTGATAATGCCCCAATTTGGCACCAAAATAATCGTTTTTCATTTCTTATTTGGGTATGCGTCGAAATCTAGAACGGGCCATAGTTTTTATGGATACTTAATAAACCGACAGCAGTGGTGAATGCGTTGTATGCATCCCGCAATAAAACCACAGCAAGCGTTAAAATTTACAATATTAAAACGATCTTAAAAGCCCTCAGGCTGCAGTTATGCTCAAAAGAAGCAAAAGAGGTTATTTTTTGCGAAAAAAAATGACAGTTGTTCAATTTCTAATCGCGATTTCTTCGTGAACTCTTACTGAATAATTACTAACGATTCCCGAAAAATTTAGTTATGTTTCTGTCCGTAGCTGCAGTGACTGATAAAATTTATGGAAGAAAGAAATACAGGCTATTGTTTGCATCTGTTAAATAAGACCTTTTATGGTGCCTTTTATTTATTGCTGGTGCATTAGTTAATCTGGGATTTTTCAAAGCGCTGAGAATGCTCAGATCGGGACTTCAGAATTACAATAAAACGTCAGCTGATTCGTAGGTTTAGTTTGGATACACTCCCGGGTTGATAGAGAAGGTATCATATACGTATGAACATAACATAGGTTTTCGAATTTTTAAAATGACTCCAACATTGATATTGATATTAATGATCTTTTGGGCTTCCGTTGCGACAATGTATTCTCTCTCTCATCCGTTTCCGGTTGCGGCTCCGCGTATAATAAAGAACTAGGCTTCGCGGTCACTGTTGAGTTTCCACTTTTTACGAAACATTTGCAACATGTTCTATATTTACCAGTATATATTTAGTTTTAGCATTCATTACGCAATATTTATTTATCGATTACTCAATGTCAATGGGTGTGTCCTGTGTTCAGCCATTTCAAAAGCATTATAGGATAATTATACATACATACAGAAAAACAACGTTTTACTGACTTTTTTTAAATTGAACAGGCTCACGGACTGGGATTTTAGTTCTCCATTAAAAACTTTATTTTGCCAATTTTCACAATCCCTTGTTTAAGCCGCGCAGTTTTCCAATTTCGTAGCCTCCACCAAAATTCGACGTCTCCTGTCTATTCGCTCTGGAAAAATGTTGAATTCTGAATGTAATGAGTGTTAACAAGATTAGCGAAGAATTTTCACTCGTCAAAGTAGTATATTGGATTATGTTCGTTTCTGGATTTTTGGAGGGTGACCCGTACAACTCAACTTCGGAATGGCCGATTGACATGTGCAATAGCTTAATAGATGTGTGCTTTAGTTAGATGCGATAACCTATTCCTTTGGCTTTCTCAGAAAACAGGTCATAGGAGCTTTGGTCGTGTCGGAAAGAGGCATGATAAAAAGTGCTAGGCGATATACCTCAACAAGTCGTGCATATATCTGAGCTGTGTAAATAAGACTCATTTTGTGCAGTGCTTGCAAAAAAAGGTTTTGTTAAGCTCTATAAGACTGTAAATAATACTTTGCATCATCGCGCTATTAGGGCGCAAAATTTGGGTCAAAAGAGGTTTTAAAACCAGCTCTTAAGACCACGAAAATATGCCTTTCTATTGTGTTCACTCTATGAAAAAAAACTTGGATTGCCGCCGTAATTTTTCCAGTTTACTCAAACATCACTTAGCAGCAGGGAAACAATTACAAGACTGTTGCCGAGAGCAAATCCAACGATTATAACTTAATTGTTGTGGGATTGTTCTGGATATTCCCTGCTTGGAATTTTCTAGAGAACACGCGATGGTGATATATAACGTGTTTCGTAGTCTGGTTTTGGCCGCGTTTTTAATGTATTGAACGGTTACAAGCATGTACAGTACTCGCCGCCAAAAATGACCGTCGCATTTCGAGCGAGCGAGTTCGAGCGAGTCGCGAGGGAGTGGCTCGCTCGAGATTTCGCAACTATTTAAATTAATAGAAAATTCTATTTTTAGATCAAATTTATTTCGAGCGAGTGTCGAGCGAGTCGCGAGCGAGCGACAGTCATTTTTGGCGGGTATTATAACGTTTGTTCACCATCATGTAAAGATAATAGACGTATATATTTATAGATAATTAAATCCGAATATTCTTATCATGTATTATGTATATAAATTAAACTCAATCGTTTTATCCTAAATTTTAATGGTTTATAAATTTAGTCAATTTAACGAATTTGTATATAATTATGTATATTGTTGAAAATTAAGCCTTAAAGAAAAATGTCACAGCAGTATAGCGGTGTTTTGATGCTTTCGGTTATCCGGCACCCAGGATGGAGGACGTGGAGCCAAAATACTAATTGTTTCACTAAATAATTTGAATTAAATAACATATAATGTAGATTAAGACTATTATTTTGTGCCGTTATCGTATAAAAGCATGAAATAAATTTTCCAAGCTTTTTGTTGTAAACAACCAAACAAACAAAATCGTTTAACCAAACACATACTAGTAATTGCTAAAGTCAGCGTAACGAGGTTTGTATCGGGCGTTAAGGCCGTCATAGCGAGCTCGAAACTTAGGCAATGGCTTACCAACGGCCAGTGTACTAGTTAACAAAAATATATGTGCAAGAAACAATATATTTACAAAGTTATACGTGCAAAGCAAAGGTTAATAAACTGGTTTACAGCCGGAAAGGGATTTCCTCTTATATCTGGCTGACGAGATGGGAATGGGAATACAATTTATCGTTAAGGACAAAGACGTTGCAAGGGAGTAAATATCACTTTTATTTCTAAAGATTTCTCTTGAATTGCAAGAATTGGTTTAAATTAAGCATATTCAACGTTTTTTAATCCTATAGAGTCCTGTGCTTCGACTAAGGGCTGAGAACCAACAAAACTGGCTAACTTGTTCCATACATGAACCGTTCTAAATACGAAGCTATGTTTTAACGAGTGAGAGCGAAACTTTGGCTTGAGCAGTTTTTTTCCGATGGCAGCGCGTATTTGCGTTATCGGACATTACAAACAAGTTTGCGCAGCAATTAATTTCATTGCTAAGACATTTAAATATTAGGATTAGGTCGCATTTCAAATGACGTAGCTAGATGGGTACTAAGCGAAAACATGCCAATCTTTTACTATAAGACATTTCCTGAATGCCCATTCTGGCCGCTAATCTACTTGTGAAATACCGCTGAACCTTTTCCAGTTTGTCAATTTCCAACAAATAGCACGGTGGCCAGACTTGGCTACGGTACTCTTGTTTCACCAGATAATCATGCACCTAGGGACTCCACTCCATCCCAAAAAAAATAAAGCAAAGTTGCTAATTTTACCTAGATTTTCCCCAATGATTGTCAGTTTAACCAAAAATTCCCGTGCACCTGTGGACCGTGGGAAGTGGAATGGATATTGCAGTATTTGAGAGCATTCATTGTTTGTTCTGTAAGTTTTCGAAGCTCAGAGAAACCGTTGGGAAGCGTCATTGCAGCGTTTAAGAGCGTTCATTATCTATATTGTAACGTGTTGTAGCCAGAGCCGGATGCACGATGCTATCCAAACTGGGGCCGCTCGACCTATGATGTGAGAACGTTCATTGTTTCTACTGTACCTTGTTATAGCTCAGTGAGACCTACTGAAACATATTGCGGCGTTTAAGATCATTTATTGTTTCTACTGTAGCTTTTTGTAGCACATCGACGGGCGCAGTTTAGTTTCAGTTGCCTCGATTATGTGAATGGTGCTGAAAATCTATTTATAAATGACAACCATAACTGTATGAAATTCTACCTGATATATATGTTAAGCTCTCTACGTGATTTTTTTCGGATCAAAAATTTATAAAAACTAAACTACATCATTTTGTGTCTTCAGCGATATTGGTCCCCGATATCTTAAGTTATAATTCGCTAAAACATTCAATACTCTATTATGTGTTAAAAATGGAGAATACTTCATCATGGATTGTAATAACTTTGCGGTTACATAATTTTTGCTAAAGCGTCAAGCTAATGAACCAAGGTTTTAATTTTATTAATTGGCTTAGCTGGTGGGGAGCCTTTGTTAAGCGACAGGTATTTACAGTTTCGAAAGTTTAATCTGTACAAAAAGTATTTTGTGATAATGTGATGTCATAGTGTTAACTAGCTGTATGTTTTTTGGCATTATATTTTTAGCATTACATACTTCTGGCTTGTTTTCTTAAAGGCTTCAACGTTTTTGCTTGTTTTCGATATTTTGGTGTTGACTGAAATAACTAGAAAGGGACATGAGTGAGTGTTGTACAAATGTTTCTACAGGGGGTCGATGTTCTGCTCGATAATTTAGTGAGTGAAATAACAACTTTCTAAACTCAAACTGGTTCAGTGTCCTACTTTTTTTTCAGTACTTTAGTGTATGATGTAACAAAGAGTGTTGTTATGGCTGAAAAAGAATTTTTTTTAATTTATATATAACAAACTTATAAAAACTGAAGCATGTTTTAAAGCTGATTTTTACGATGACAGCTATAGTTTTCAAAGGTTATGGTTTCTGTTTTCCACCGAATAGGGATTTTTCTCTAACATGCATAAATTTATGAAAATTCAAAAAAGTCTGGAATCCTGGATGAGAGCCTAAACTGTTGGCGCTTGAATGTGTGTTGTAGATGAATGTTGATCCAGCTACAATTGTGTCGCCTAGTTTAATGTTCTACTGTGCTCGAATATATAATTGTCTTGTGGTTGTACATAGTTAGTTGATTAGTGTAAGACTAGTTCTATTTATACACTTTCTTAAGATCACATCCCGCTAATAGTTAATATTACCGTTGTATACCTATTGTTTTATGTTTCTACATGGTATTATAACCGTATCTTATTCGTATATTTTAGTTTTATTTTTTCGGAACTCGATTTTTAATTATTTGCTCTATTACCATCATTATTTCTGTGCATACGTTACGTTCTTCGCTGTATTCATCTTAGTAATAGTTGTAACTAAATTGTTACAGGTCAATGTTATTTAAAAAACTTATATAACTAGTGTTTGGCAGTCTCGAATTTTGATGTTGATTTCTATTCTCTTCTTATGATTCCACTGTCTGGATCGTTTACGCCATCTTTGCAGATGGACTTTGCACCTATAATTTATATATACTGCATTTTTGTTTCTAAAATTTCGTTCACTAGCTGCGTTAGTCCACAAGGAATTTTATTACGGAAGATCTCTTAGCAAACATAGAAACTTTTATGAATTTACCCACTAATAATGTGTTTGTTAATCAGCGTTGAATACTTTTCGACTTCGTATTGGTGACAGTACAGTCATGGTCAGAAATAAACGCGAATTTGTCGGTAACGATTCGCGACAATAATTGCTTTATTTCTTTTCGTAAATGTTTAAGATGTGTAAAATATAATTATCGAATTCCTAAAATTAAACGGTTAACTATAGTTGGAAAACATAAGCTAGCAGCCGAATATTAAATTTAAAACTTGCATGACCTAAAATTACATTTAATGTATATACAGGTACAGACAGAAATAAAAGCAAATTATTAGCGAACTATTAACAGCTGTCCAATTGTTGTGTTGACTTCGCCCATCATCGCTTCAGCGGAACTGACGTTGGTCATATTTACATAAGACCGTCTCATCATATTCACGCAGTCGTCAGGTCGGATCCATAAGTCTTCCAATGCCGTAGTGGTACTCATGCTGGCCAATCCTGGGCTGATAAGTGATGGGCATTCTTCGATCAGATGTTTTGGCATCATCGAGGATGTTTGCGCTATAGGTACAGGAACCGTCATCTTCCCTGTTAATTCGATCTAGACATTAACCAAGTATTGGGCGTAGCTCCAGGGCACCGTAGCTAAGAAAATATGGCTCTGGCTTTCTTGCGAAGGGATTTATCCGCGCTGTTATTAACATTTCGTGATGAGCACGTGCACCAGTTGTGCTACAATTTGATGCTTTATATTGAACTAGCATTGCGCATAATGACAGTTTTATCTGTCAGAAAGTCCACGGAACATTGGATTATGCTTTGTTGGAGCCTTCATTCACCTGCCTGTCCACGGCCCGCTCTGGAGCTTCTAGATTCTGCCTTTTGAATCGCGGTAGATTTAAATCATTATTGCGTTTCGGATTCGGGTGTAACGAAGTGCAGCTTTGATGGCAATCATGTCGGCTTTGTAGCTTCACATAGCTTCTCCAGCAGCAAGGGATAGTTCGTGGCAACTTTCACAGCAAGTATCTATGATGAGAAGATCATTACCACCGTTTGTGGTTCTGCCCGATGCAGAGCCGCTTGTCCAAATTATGAAATCCGGAGCTTCACTTTTGGCAAGGGTTTCGAGTGCAGCTACTTTGTGCTTTACGGCCGGGTTCGTTCGTTTGATAGACGTTCCCAATTCAGCGTTGAAGCTGGCGTGCTCAGATAATCTTCATGGAGGGACCGCTGGTGGTCGTATGGGTTTTTGGGTATGTTGCTAATTTGACATTCTTTAGAGAAATCGCATCCAGCGTCGTGCCAGGTGCTGTCAGTTTTTAACCTTCCTCGAATCTGCGGAATAACATTTTCACGACTTGGGTTTCCAACCGGTAACCGGAGACACTTTTGACTTACGCTGACCTTCATTTTCCATCGCTTTGACCGCTACTTCAATTCTGTCAAGAGAGATTTGCAGATTTTCTTCGACGACTGCGATATTTTTGCCGCTGGACCAGATGGTCCGGTCATCTGCAAAGACGCTCAGAGTCCCGGAGATCATCTTGGATATTGTTGATAAACACTACAAATAACAGATGTGATATCACACAACCTTGTGGGACACCTGAGCGCATTGGTTTCTAGTGACTGCTAGCACCTTCAAAAGAGACATTTGCTCTTCGGCCAACAAGTAATTTTTCTGCCACTGGATAAAACATTTTGGCATTCCAGTTTGAACGAACTTGGATGGAAAACCTCCATGTTACACAAGATCACACGCTCGTTTCAAATCGATCAAACAGAGCACGGTTCGTTTTCGTTGCTGTGGGCCGTCAGCCATTAATTGGGTCATTCGAGGGGGTTGGCCTTCTGTGCTCTTCATAGATCTGAATGCCGTGTGAAACTGCGATAGCTTGTCGTTTGCTTAGAGCCAGGACTGAATGCGTTTTTGTCAGCCACTCGCAGAGCTTGGATGCAAGATGTAAGATTGCTTAAACAATTATGATTCGCTGAGGGCTATGTTTGGCATGGGGATTGGAATTATTGTTGCATTTTCCAGATAACGGCACTTCTTTCCGATGCCAGTACAGATTACACAGGTGTAGCAGTGCTCTCTTTCCATGTGCGGAAATGTATAACATCATATTCGTGACTTTGTCAGGATCAGCGGCGTTTTGCTTATTCAGTTGTTTGATCAACACACTTCAATTCAGCCAACTTAAAAGGACTGTATATTTCTGGACTCTCCAAATTTGGGGGTGGGGGCTCCCTGGCGTTTTTCGGGTTTCCCCTGGTTCAAAACCCAATGGCAAAATTTTGGGCTCCCCAGTCCATTGCTTCTTGGCAAACTTTTAGAATAGATCAATCAACCATGTCCGCTTATGCACAGTGTACTAGCGTGAGTTAGGTCCAGAGAAATTTCCATTGGCTTGGTTGATGCTGGTTTATTCATCGCTATTTAATGGCAGAAAGTTTACATCGATGGATCAGTCCTTGACCGCTTGACCAACATCGTTTTCCGGTTGATAGTGCTCCCAAGCTTGCCTGTGTCCATTGATGTCACCACAAATAAATGTGTTGCAGTCGTCAGGAAATTCAGCAGGTTTAAAATTCTAAGCACGCTGATCGTTTTTAGTGGCGCAGATAATCTGGCGCGAAGTTTATGTTATTTTTCGACCATGTACACTAAGTTCAAGAGCATCCGTTGCGATGTCATTTGCAGCAATTTTGTGCCTAGTTGATAGGCCAACTTTGACGTAAGTAACGACACCTTCGGCATTACCGCCACGGCTCTGCAATTGTTGTTTGCGACATCTACGCGGTTTACTTTTATTTCTGTGCTTAGCTGTGAAACTTTCCTAGTATTGAAATTTTTAACATTTAATCTGTATTGGTAATTGATGGTAGGATGTTGAAAAAAATTAATTTTTAACGCATTCTCACACTGCACTGTTTCACAGCACTCGTACGACATGATTGATGCTACCGAGCGTATTTGACAATGTACATGAACCATAAAGTGTACCACTTCAAACACAGTAGTGTTCGCCTAATTCGGGTTTGTGAACACTGTCGACTATTTTTCGAATGCAAAGTTTATAGTTTTCAGCGAGTCTGTTTATCAATTAGAGGTTAGACAGAGCCAGATTTTCAAGCTCTCGCTCTAATCTCTCTTCCTGAACCATTTCGGGCTAGGCTCTTCTGATGGAAAGTAAGGCACAGCTCGGCTCTTAAGTAATAAAAGTTTGCCATTCAATAATATATAATATACAAACCAACAAACGAACTATATATACTTCATGTTAGAGCCTTTAAGTGCGTGTTCACATTGCGTGCGATCCGAACCGAATCGGACGTGTTTTATATAGCGTACACACTGCATCCGATCCGAATCCAATCCAAAATTGGGTGAGAAATTTTTCGGACCGAATCGGATGAAATAGTGTGAAAACTACTTTCCTTACACACACATACGGACAGTAGATACAGAATTTATCGGATCGGATTTAGTATCAACACAATTCAGATCGGATGCAATTTCAACACAATTAGGATTGGATGCAATGTGAACACGGCCTAGGAGTCGAAAAGAGATTGTCTAAGCTATACCTATCCTTGCTGTTTGCTGACTATTATACTGTTCATCGGCTGCCATATTTAAGTTTGTTGCTTTAGAAAAGAGCTTTTAATAGCCGACCCAGTTTTGCCAGACACACTAGGCTCGGGTTTTACCGATAGGTCTTAGGCTCTGACCCGGCTTAGCTCTTTAGACATCATGGCAGGCTCGGCCCGGCTCTAGAGCGAAGCTAGGCTGTTCCGATGGAAAGTAAGGCACAGCTCGGCTCTTAATTAATAAAAGTTTGCGATTCAATAATATATAATATACAAACCAACAAACGAACTATACATAGATCATGTTAGAGAATTTAAGTGCTTGTTCACATTGCGTGCGATCCGAACCGAATCGGACGTGTGTTTTATACGGCGTGCACACTGCATCCGCGATCCGAATCCAATGCAATGCAATGCTAAGCTGTGGCTAGGCTTACTGGTTTCTAGTAAGCGCGATATTCCTATTTGATATTACCTTGGCTATATAAATATCAATTGTATACGTAATAATAGGCATTGTGCTGCATAGAAAACAAGTGAATACGTGCTAAATATTGATTTGTTATTTTTGGTATTTCCACTAATCTTTACGATCTGATAGCTATGTAAAGAGAATATCGCTGGCGCGATCTTTAAAACTGTCAAATTTGAAATTCAGCACGATTTTAGCACTACGTTATCCGAGAAAAATATGTCAATTTGTGAATATTTTTTATAGTAATGCATAATAAGTTTTCGAAAAAATACTACAGATGTTTTTGATATATCGCAAAATGTGGCAGCTAATTTCTTTATTGCATTTAAAATTTGGATAACAAATGCGAATGAAACACACGACATTTGATTTTTAAATTGGCGACATATGACAATTTTAAAATTTTTGCTTCCCTACGTGAAGGAAATAAGAAACATTTTTAAAATGTATAATTTAAAATGATTAGTCAAGAATAGCCTAGGCGCTGTTGCGTTAAGCTGAAGCTTCCGAATTTTTTTCGAATATTTGTATATATACGTCCATCCGTTTATAGAAACCAGGAATAATTCGCCTCCATGCAAAATGACTTGGTAGAACGCTCTATGAAATATTGGCTATGTAAAACTGGCTGGGCATTGCTTGCCATGCAAGAAATGGTTGGCTCTTTTCGAGCAAGAGAGTTTGGAGCGAGTAGCGAGCAAACTGCCGGGTATTGTAATAATCTGAAACGCAGTTCTTGTTCACTATACTGACCGGAGTTAGTCCCACAGTAACTTTTTTACATCTTACATAAATTGAAGATTTCAAAAGTATACATTCGTAAACCTAATTTTAGCCACGTCAAACGGTTTTGGCAGCTGCTGGTCGTGTTGGCGACGCAAGCCATGCAATGATACAAACCATCGAAGAGCCTTCTGATGAAGCCAAAGAATTTCAGGTAAAGTCAATCGATACAGTAGTATTTTCCGTTAGCACTGCATTTAAAAGTATCTATTTTAGTAAAAACGGTTCAAACATGGAGGTGTTTAATCCACTGTGTTACACTTAACATGTTGCACTAATGGTTCGATTGAGCTATTTTTTTGTTTTGAAACTAACCACGATGGCATCATACCAGTTTAGCGCTTGTACAATATAGTTGTCGTACACGACTATTATTAGCTGGGTTTTGGTCTTTTCAGTTTTTAATTTTCAGTTAAGTTTAAAAGACATTCTGGTACTTTACAGGATATTCTGGTCCAACTTGCCAAGTCGGTTGCAACGTCCACCGCACAGCTCGTACTCAAAGCCAAAGCCGTTTCAAGTCAATGTGAAGATAAAAACCTTGAAGAACACGTAATTCAGTCAGCAACGCAGTGTGCATTTGCAACGTCGCAACTTGTCGCATGTGCCCGAGTCGTTGCGCCGACCATTGAAAGTCCAGCATGTCAAGAACAACTCACTGACGCCGCAAAACAAGTGGCACGCGCTGTAGAACAGCTGCTCAAAGACGCTGAGGTTAGTCGCTGGTACTCACTGTGATTAATTTGATGCAGCAACCTCCTAGCTTCTGCCATAATTAGCGCCTTTTGTTACAATAATAGTTAATGCACCCTTC
Source organism: Trileptium ribeirensis (assembly GCA_030248225.1). Classification (NCBI taxonomy): domain Eukaryota; kingdom Metazoa; phylum Nematoda; class Enoplea; order Enoplida; family Thoracostomopsidae; genus Trileptium; species Trileptium ribeirensis. The sequence continues at coordinate 27,856 of JASANE010009086.1, read as the reverse complement.
TAATGCGCAGTTTTGAGATTCACGCAGTAAGTAACAATACATGGACAACCACTGCAGTGGTATTAATATTGATAGATGTGGCTTTTCGTACAATAAATACTTTTGTCATCATATTTCCTGTGGTGCTACTGTCATAAAGCCCACGATCACTATAATAATGTAACGTGTAACCTTGATCTATCGTCCTCATTAAGCCTTCCGATTCGCCGCAGTTGATTGCGGCGCTTATGTGTGAAACAATATGCTGGTAGGCATTAATTGTATCGACAATTAAATTTTGATATAATAATTACATCCACCGTTAGTCAATATAGTTGCATATTATTCTAAGCTTGCCCGAGACAGATTGTACAAATTCTTGAACCCCAATCTGAGGTCGGTGGGTAAAACTGTGGTCTTGCTATTGTGTTATACAGCTGTTTGTCGCCTCACTGAATAGAGTTATGTATTACTGCATCTATGTATATCGTGGCATTGTGACAATCTCTTTCGAGTATATAATTGTGCGCCTGGGGTAGCTTTTGTTTATGGTTGACGATTTATTATTCTTGTTGTGACACTCCTGTATTTTACTGTCATAACGGACCTCGAGGTCAGCGAGTCTTTAAGTCGGAACAAAAAAGTCTAACACAGCTGGTTATATTGGCCATGCTAATGAGATTACTATGATTCTACGTTTAGCTGTACTTGATTCTAAATCTCGGTGGCACGTAGTACATAACATTACATATTCCTTTAAGAAATGTTGCGAAATTATTTTTGTTTGGCTCATTGAATAATCTGTATATCTCTATTAATAATTTTGTCTTATTTTAAATGCTGTATCGAATAAAGACTAATTTGTGTAGCACAAGTTTAGGAGTAAATTTGTAATAGTTTCGGTGGAGCGTACAGTGCTTATGGGATTCACGGTTTGCCGTTTCGTCTTGGTGATTGTCTCGGGGTTTGGGCACGAGAGTGTGATAACTTGCCATTTTTATTGTTAAATTTGTTCACAGCTATCATGTCCGGAAGACAGTCGGTCGCTAGGCGATTTACGCGACGCCGCACGCCAAGTAACGGAAGCTCTGAGCTCGCTGCTTGCTCACATTCGTGCGGGACCTCGTGCTCGAGCGACCGTTCATGACCAAGAGGTTGAAACGATCATCAGTACGACAGATAAAATGGTATCGTATCAAGGAGCGTCGAATAATGAAATGATACGTCAGGCAAAAGTTTTAGCTGAAGTATGTGACAAGAATTTTTTATTGCTTGTAACAATATATTCCAAATTGTTAGTATGATTTTGACAACAGCTGAGTTTGTTGCCAGCAAATTATTTTCCTTTTGCAGGGCTATCACCATCCCCGAGCCTATAATACAATGATTGCCGAGAAAATTTCAGAGGAATTCTGTTTATAAATGGGCGCTAGCGTAGTTTTTTTCTGCATAACGCACATTTCGTTTTTGAAATAAATAAAAATTGTATACATTATTTTCCGTTACTCGAGCATATAAAAATATTAAAATATTAGAATGTTGTCCCTCATGTGCTTTTTCGTTGCCATCTTGCAACTAGGTGGTGGGAAGATAAAATTTTGCATTGAGACTATATAATTTGCTCGATACTCGCTCGTTGCTACCTCACTCGTAAAGCGAAAACCGATTGAGTTGAGTATTGTTGTAGTGTTATGATTGACTATGGCTTGCTGATCATTTCGATTACTGTAGTTACTATAAATAATGCTTTTTGTTTTTGGATTATTTCGCTAACACTGATTCGGCTGTATAATTTATTCAATTGGGCTTGGTGGCAGCTTTCTGTTGAACAATAGCATATGACAATTTTAATCAAGTATAATGGTTGAAATCAACGCAGGTATAATGAGTTTAAAGCTCGATAAATTGAAATTATGACGTGATTTTCGGTTTATTGTATGGGTTATCTCATATGTGTAGTCGTTATGTGGCAAGATCCAGAATTTCTATCTTACAACATAGTTTTGTGCAAGTCACGCTATAATAATACTAATTTCGAAAAGTACGATCAGCAATAAAGTATGATTTTTATTCACATTATGTAATGATTATTGTTTATTTCAACTGTTAATAGGCAACAACTCATTTGGTTAGCCATATCAAAGGGGAGGCAGAAATCAAATCGGATACGGACGACAGTCAACGCTTGCTCGGTGCCGCCCGTCATCTGGCCGATGCCACAACGCGAATGATTGAAGCTGCAAAGGTTAGGCCCGCCAGGCCCAATTCACAAGGCCTACCTGTACTTGGATAATAGGGTCAAACCACGGGTGAAAGGCTTTTATTTGTATTAAAGATTATAGTGTGTCAATAATTTATCGTTATTTTTGCTACTGTAGCAGCGTTTAGAATATTTCAGAATACCTACACTTAAGTATTAGTAAGCCAAAGCTAACCAACATAATGTTTGCTGAATTAGTGTCAAACTTTTTAGTTAGCTGCATTTTTCCTGACTGAAAGCTCGTTCGCATTATTTATATTGTCATAAATTTCTATTTTTATGAACCAGTGTAACGTCTTAATAATAAAATTATTCATCCATATTATCCATATTTAAAAATCATTATTTTTTTGTTCATCATAGTTAATAAATTGCTGTGCATTGCATAATTTTAAGACCATTCATACTGCGAACTACCGTAAGAAGTATTATTTTTGTCTTCGAGAAGGAAAAGTTTCTCTTCAAATCGTTCGATATTATTTGTGTTTTGAAATTTCAAACTTTTGAACCCATTTTTGCGTTCAGAATATTTATCCTAGGGTACATATCGAAAGCGTATTTTATGTCAGCGTAACTTAACAAATAAGGCTTACCTACGTTGTCAAACAGTCATAATATACTGTTAATAAGAAATGGACATTGGCTAATCTTATTTATTCCTGAATGGCTTTTAATCTAGTGAAGTTTAATGATGACGTATTTTGTAATGACTCTAATTTTTTTCTTTTTGAGTTCTAACTCAGATCTAATAAACATTCGAAACATCTAAGAAACAATAATAGTACATTATTTAGTATTATTAACTTAGTTATGATTAACTTTAATATCCGTGATTACAAGCTTACTATGTTGATAAATAGATCGTTTTAAGTAAGCTATTATTATTGTAATTGAGACTAGATTCGGTAAAAATATATCCTGGAAAGCACAATTCAGCCACATTCTGGGTAAAATTTGTTGCACCGTGGATGGCTTTAGGATCCAGTCAGATGTTTGATGCTGCTGGAAGTCTGACCATTATACAGACATCAATTGGTATGGGACTTATTTTTGTTGGCTTTAATCAATTAATATCTTATCGAATTGGCACCGGTTTTTATACAGTAAACTTTATAAATGCAATAAATCTGTCGAAGCAACATAACGTTTTGGTTGTTACCCTCCCAAGTAATCTGGAATTAGCGGGACTGTAATCCGTCTAACTTCAGCAATACTGCAACGATAATTATATTAGCTGTTCTTTAATAAGAATGCGGTTGTTCCGTACTAGATATAAATTTACCACACTCAAATGATTGCCAACGGTGCAGGTAGCTAAAACATCAGCCAAATAAGACCTTGAAATTTTGCATACGAACTGGAAATGTATACCTTAGAGTTTAATGACGTTCTGAGGATTGAGGTTCTAGAACACAGTCATAATGTTAAATTGTTGTACGGTACTCGCCACAAATTATCGTGTATTGCGTCTTGCGTTAGGGTGAATAACATGCAAATTATAAAATTTTTATTTCCCGCAGGTTACGGGCAACACATGCCCTCAAGCAAGACTAGCAACCAGTTGTGGCGAATTCTGACTTATATCGGCTTCTCCAAAGTGGAAGAGTGCGGGTGGGGCCCCCTGATAAAAACAAGTTTCCCGGTCGGGGCCCTCTGACAAAATTTCCTTTCCCATCGGCAAAATTCCCTTCACGGTGAAAACATTCCAAGATGACATAACATTTAATTCACAAAAATCCGTTTTTAAAGCAAAAATTTATTAATTTCAGCGCAAAATTAGTTGAAAAGTTTTGGATTTCGACCTCCAGTTCAAGCGACCCCACTAGTTCATACCCCTGGATAAATTCGGCACTCCCAGTTACAACAGGGGTTCGAGTTCATGCGCCTGGCAAAATTTCCAGAAGCCAGAACATTTATGCTAGGAAATAGAATCTTATATTTGGCGATTAAGAGATATATAAAGATCACGTTTTATACAAAGTTTATGTCGTGATTGGTTTTAGTTTTCTTGGTATGATTAATCTATTTACGGCAGTGGTAGGGCTGTTGTATTATATAAATAATGCTAGGGTAGAGTTGTTAAGGCGGTGTTTGTCAAAAATAAAATAAGCTAAAGCCAAAACTCACATCGGTGTTTAATGTATGAGACATGGTATAACGTAAAAATGAACTGATATATACGGAGATTTAAATTCTTGTTTTAACAATTCTTGCTAATCACACCAAAACGATATCATTATTTAAAGCGCATTTATATGCAACATATCGCTGTTTATTAAATAAATGTTATTTTTGTTATTTAACATACTAACTTCTAACGGTTTGCTGTTTTTTGAGCTTTTGAGTTTATTTTGAGTAGTGGTCACTTAATTGGACGTTCACTTTTGTCATAAGAATAAATCTTATACGTGTAACATTTAAGTCATCGAACCTAGTCTCCGATTAATGCCCGCATGCGTGGAAAAGTTCTGTCATTCAGCCACTTTGCCCGAAAAATCCGACATTTTGCTGCTTTTGCTGTACCGATAGAGTCCAGTAACAACATGACACACTGCCGATGCGTAATAGGAGCACCTGACTTTTCTAGTTAAATTCGGTCTAAAACAATTTTATAGTACCTGGTTAAGCTTTGTGCTATATCCGACTCGCGACCGCGTCGCTGTCGAATTTACGGTTGTTCTATCGCATCGAAATACTCACTTCTTCATTAGTTGAAAATTCTGCGGGAACACATGACCCTAGACCCTTTTTCGGACCCATAAGATTGAAATGCAGCGCGCCCCTAGTTCAACCATGGGATTCGAAATCTCAAAAATTTTGAAAATCTGTATTTTGATTAAAAAATTCCACCTCAGAATTATTTCTTCAAAACGGGTGTTTGGAAAAAATTGTTGTCAACTTCGCGTGGTTTCACTGCAGTTTGTCAAACGCACAAATTCAGGAGGATTCCAAAATTTTACAGGGGCGTCCGTTTCTAGTAGGGGATCCGAAAGATGATAAGTACCACTCACCACCTATTTCGAGAAACTAGGAAATTGGAGAGTGTAATAGCCGCAAAATTAATCAAGCACAGAAAAACTCGTTATGGTTAGCTTACCCTAAATGAAATTCGCTTATAAAGTTTTCACAGAGCTGTTAAATCCTTCTCTACTTTATAGGCCGGTAATTTAATATCGAGTTTCGTTATTTTTCGTGGCGCGGAGCAGTGTTCGAGTGCGCTGTGCAGCGAATGCTTCTGCACGACTAAAACCAATATTCCCGACAGAGCGTAGTCCTTCGAAAATTGTAGTTTTCACCTATACCCTACGACCATAGTTTAATGGTGACACCCGTGTGTCATAAACCAGTTCATTATATTTTACCAGTTGTTCGATTATTTTGTGTGGATTTTTATTTTTATTTAACCCGTGTGATGCTTTAGCTCACAATCCCATCGTAGAAAAACCAACTACTTCTAACTCCGTCTGTCCTCGTTGCATTTTTGGCTTTTACAAATTGTTTATAGAGTTGTGCGTCAAGCCCCGGCGAAGCTACTCATCAAATGGCACTAAAGGCTGCTGCTGAAGACGTTCGCTCTGCAACAACAGTTGCTGCTTCTGACCAAATTAGATTTCAAGTTATCAAACGACTTGAGGTTGGTTAAGTTTTTCTCGTGTTACATTTTCAAATGTTTTCGTTTTCAAGACAATTACAAAGTTTTGGCGGGTGAACAAGACATTTGTGCCATTGATATCTCTGTTATACTTTTTTCGATAACGATCATAAAAGCCCAACGCATTTTCTTTCGTCAGTGCACATATTTTGAATTTATGCTGTCCCAGTTATGAAATATAACTCATTATGGCTTTTTGCTGAAGCATAACGTCTATGATAAAAATGTTTTTGTATTAATCGAACAAAGAATTGATTTTATTTACTGGTGGTTTTCTTGTTTTCTCGATTACCGTTGCTGGCATAACTGATCGTTGAAGTCGTAAATATCTGAATACGTTAGCATTTTGGTTTATCCAGGGAACAATATGCGTATAGGTTCTAATGGTAGCATGATAGAATCAGTTTGATGATGAAAGTTTGAACGGAAACTAAAATCGCATCACAATGTATTTTTAAAAACAAGCGCCTACGTGCAATCAACGTATTTTCCAACTGACTGCGAATTTTGTGAAAACTCAAAACTATAAAAATTATTGGCGATCATAAAAGACAAGACCTATTCCTACAGTCGCGTTACTTTTAATATTATAACATAATTTTTTATGTTCATAAAGCATTCAGAATTTTAGCAAGTAGTCCGTCACACAGCATCGTCAGCTACGCAGACAATAGTCGCCGGGAAAGCTACAGATCCGTATAACAAAAATACACAAAGTGCTCAGCAGCTTGCCCAAGCTAGTCAGGTTAGTAGTTGTGTTAGTAAAAATATGGGGAGTAATCCAATTTTGATGATTGTTTCATGATATGATGAAATTTATAATCTGTGCTCTCAAAATTGCGGGGTTGGCATTTATACTGGTAAAAGTTTGGGCTGCTTCCGGTTCATTGCCTCTTGGAAAATTTTTTTGCTTCCACTCGGTCCAAAGTATAGAAAAATTGATCAAAATTTGTATTAAAATTCCGTTCTGAAGCCAAAAATTTCGCGAATTTTCTCAAAATTTTTGTTCGAAATCGCTTTTTCTCTCCATCAAAAGCATTTAGGCAGTGTTTCTGACACACTTTTTAACCTTTTTCGTGGAAAAATGCCTCCTGGCAAAAGCGGGCGCCCCCCGGATCGGAACCAGGGGGGCCTGGTTCATGCCCCCTGGCAAAATTTTCAACGAATGGAGAGCCCAGATAATTATTGTCAACTATCGTAACTACATGGTGTACTTTAGGAAATTTAACCCCGATCTCATAGCTAGTAGCAGTAGCTTCATAAAAGGACAATTTTGCGGTTTCTTGTTTGTCCATGTTCGAGCAATTGTTATTTTGAGTTGGGCCAACTTTGTACGATCGCATCGCATGCATGGAATTATCTGGCGAGCATTATAGTTTCGTTGGTGCTAATGTTGGATTTGTATGGTTTGAAAACACTTCGAAAAATTTATGAAACCTGCCTAATTTTTGGAGGATGACAAAAGGATGAAAATATTTTGTCTGCGTTACTACATATTAAACCATTCCATATTTGTTTTATAGGCGTATAGTTAACGTGTTAAAGTAGAATGCCATATTATTCATTCTTGAAAACACTAGTAATGTTTGTTGTAGGAAATCAACGAAATAATTCCAGACGTTCTTCATATTGCAAAACGCAGTCAAAGCGATCCGAACAGCGCGCTTAATCAAACTGAATTACTTCGTATTTCCAAAGATTTTCTAAAGGTAAGATGCTGGTTGGTGCTATTTTAAATTAAATTTAAATAAAAATTAGATTAATTTTTTAATTAAATTATTTGTAACTTGATTTTTAGACAGACTTCAGTATAGCCGAGTCAGAAATTGTCGTATTTAGTAGAATAACTGCTTCTGAATTGAATACGGTGAAATTTGTATTCATCCATGTCAGAAGTTTTGCAGTCGACCCGCATTGCCAAGTTTCCAGACTAATATATTGGAGAAATATTGCTATCTTCAGTTAAGGCATTGTTAAGAGAGCCAATTATGCCTTTACTTCTCTGGTGATATGTTAAACCAACGTAGTACAGTGCAAACTATCATCATAACTAAGAATCTAGTTCTAATAATCTTATTCGGAATTCAAGCACAAGGTGTATCGGTTATTTTTATTTATTTTCAGCCATGCGGAGAACTGGTCAACGCCGCACGTGGCGCATTACCTACCGTGGATGACACATCATCAGCATCCCAGCTAACCATATCCTCCAAACAGCTAGCCACAGATTTGTCAGAGCTTCGTACTGTCGTTACAAAGGCATGTATTTAGTTCTAATCTTAGTATTGTTGGGCAAGCGTGTTAGGTTTGATAGTTTTTGGTTCAATGATACCGAGCTGTAGCAAGTCAATATGTTTTAAAATTATGCTTCCTTGTTATAACGTTTGTAGTTTCAAGAGTTGATGATGTTTAGCTGAAGAGTATGACACTCTTCAGGTTATGCATGTTAAGCCTATAGGGATTTAGCGGTGCGTTATGCGCTGTCCCCCTTGTATTTCAGGATCTCGCAATACAGGCGGACAAAATCTTTCACGCATGAAATACAGCGGGGGAGCTAAACCGCCCCTCCCACAACGAAATATAGGGGGACAACGCGTAACTCACCGCGACATCCATATGCGCTTAACACCATAAGCTGAGTAGTGTCATACTCTTCAGCAGAACATCATTCACTCTTGGTAGTAATAAGTGCTATTGTTTTATCGCTGCAAGTCATATCGTGTTTGATCCATTGCATTACATCCATCATGGTTTGTGATAATAATATTCAGGTTCGTTTGGGTTTTCATAATCATCACTTTTTTCGGATACCCTATAAAGTTAAACTAGTGTAAAGTTCTTCGAGAAATATGTTATGTGTGCAGATTACACGTTTTTGAAATTTGAGATATTGGACCATGGTATTTTTCTGGTCCACAAGTAAAAGTTGGTTGCCCTCGGGCAAAATATTGGGCTTTCCCAGCTCAACGCAGTTTCATTTTTTGTTTTCCCGTGTAGTATTAACATTGCGAAATGTTTTTAATAAATTACAGTTACAATCACAATTAAGTGCTTATAAAATCGAACGAAAACGCAATCGATCGATCTTCGTTTATGCGAAATTCGTTAAACTAAACGCAAACTAACATTTTTTATTTCAACACAATCGAAATTCGTTAAATTAAACGCGATAACATTTTTTATTAAATTATTTTTTATTTTGACGCAATCGAAATTCGTTAGCTTAATCGACTTTCGTTTAAACGCAAACGATCGAAATCGTACGAAGTTTCGATCGATTTTTGAGCACTTAATTCTGATTGTAACTGTACATAAGATTTAGAGAAATATTGCTTTTCAGATTAATTAGAAACGTCCTTGCATCGTTTCTGTGCAACATGTTAATTTTTAGTGCCGGAAGGTCGAAAGATTGTTAATTTTTGTTTCCAAAGCCCTCTTTTGAATTTCGGGTTGCCGTCATTGCATACCTTTGTCTTAAAGCGGAACCTGGTTCCAAACTAAGGGAGACCTGATTCATATGTCATGGCAAAATTTACAGCGATTGAAAAAGTCAATACCCTCTCGTAATTTGCTAAGCTGTGACCACAGTCGATTTTATGAGGTAATAAATAATGTCCATGTTGTTTCTTTTGTTCAAATCTTCCGCGCACACCTTGTATTTCATTTAGAATAATTAAATAAACATTTATCATTATAATGTTATAGCTCCCATCGGTGATTAATATAACATGCCAGGAGCACATGCCGAATGTGTGTTTATAACGTTTCAGGCTCAGGATGCTTTTACAACGTCACAAATAGACATTGCAATCGAAATTATAAATTCTCTCGAGGCGGAAATGATGGAATTTCGCCACCATGCAAGTGAAGGTCGGCTCCATCCTTTACCTGGAGACACAGTATGTCTATTTAATACTGGGTTTAAAGTTCAAGACACATTATTAAGAATGGACAGTGTTTGCTAGCTTTTAACAAAATGAGAAAATATCCTGATCTTTTGTTTTTGAAGCAATCTACTTCTGTCTATATCTTTTACACCACTACACAAGATGGTTATATTGTTGGAAATACGAAAAATTCTTTTATCCCTACTGTCTATATCTTTTACACCACTACACAAGATGGTTATTGTTGGAAATACGAAGAATTCTTTTATCCCTACTGTCTATATCTTTTACACCACTACACAAGATGGTTATTGTTGGAAATACGAAAAATTCTTTTATCCCTACTGTCTATATCTTTTACACCACTACACAAGATGGTTATTGTTGGAAATACGAAAAATTCTTTTATCCCTACTGTCTATATCTTTTACACCACTACACAAGATGGTTATTGTTGGAAATACGAAAAATTCTTTTATCGCTACTGTCTATATCTTTTACACCACTACACAAGATGGTTATTGTTGGAAATACGAAAAATTCTTTTACCCTATTTGCGAAACTTACTGTTCTATTCGCAAAACATCACCTCGTTGATAAGCGAAACAATGATCACTGCAAAACACGGTTTTAATCATTGAGTCACTAAGATTATTATTATACCAGCGCGAAAGCCGGCCTTTGGCCGGCGCGGCCCTTTGGCATTTAACTTTTAAAGGGTCAACCTCTTTCTTATGGAAGGCTATTTTTTGCAAGAGTGCCTTCGTAGCGCGGAGTGCACCCCACTAAAATGTTTTGTCTTGTCAATATGTCCTACAAATTAAAACAAACAAAAAACTATTTTGTCTAAGTCCATCAAATCATCCTCGAAATATTGCAAATTTTACGGTTTTTCAGTTTTCGCGAGTTAGCGGAATATCTTCTTAGCGGGGTTATACCGCTCTAAAATGTTATTTTTTGCGTCAACATTTTCTCCAGGCTGATGAAATCGAAAAAATTTTTCAATAAATAATATTTCATCTCTGGAATATGACCTTATCCAAAACTTGGGACATTAAAATAGTTTAAGGGGGTCCCCTTGTTGGGGGCATATCCCTTTTGAAAAAGTTCGCCTTCGGCACGTCCCTTTGCATCAAAGAAATGAAACAAAAACGTTTGTCAGAATCCAAATCCATAAACGGTTTCAAAAGTTATGGTCAAAAATATGTGACAAACCCAAAGCTTGGGACACACACAGACAGACAGACATACGGCAATTACATTATAAGAGGGTCCCTTTATTAGATGGTACATTCCCATTGAAAAAGTTCGTCGATGCTTTCGGCACGTCCCTTTGCTTTAAAGAAATGAAACGAAAAAGTTTGTCAAAATCCAAGAAGCAGTTGAAAAGTTACAGCATTAAAACCAGTAAAATGACACTATTTTTTAGATAAAAGGGGGATGGGTTGCGAAAAAAGCATAAGGATGTCCAAAAATGCTGTCCCTGCATTTCCATGACGATTTCCTAAAAAGTAAAAGAACCGCATAAAAATCCATAAACGGTTTCAAAAGTTATGGCCAAAAATATGTGACAAACCCAAAACTTGGGACACAGACAGACAGACATATTACGGCATTATACGTTATAAGATTTTCGCGAGTTACCACATACATACATGCCGATAGGGGGGTTGGAGGGAGTAAAATCCTCCCTGGGAATCCGGACCCCCACGGAGTGAGGCGAATTCATAGGCAAAAACATTTGATAACTGCAGGGTTGTTAAATTTCGGCTTCGACTAATCGGATATTTTGCTGACCCTTAACGCTGCTATTGTTGCAGTTGAAGAGATAATGGATGTGTAATCGAACTGGGTAGACGAATTTCACTGCTACCATTATGTATTATAGATCAAGTTCCAACCATATGACGAGGAATAAAACATCCCTTATCAAAAATATTTTTGTCAAAAGAAAAACCATATCCAAATTTTGTCCGTATACGTAATAATATCGTTGAAATATCAAAAACTCAACACAAAACGTTTTTAAAATTTTAGTTTATTAGTTTAATAAACTGTACGTTGTGAGCTAAAGTTCACAGTTTGAGGAAGGTGATGTGGAATTTTCACTGTCCTAGTTAGTAGCAAACATTATATCTTCAGCCAAAGCTCCAGATTGTTTTCTTAATTGTTCTTCTGAAAATATTTTTTTCTGAAACACTAGCCCCGGCACCGGTACATAAATTATACCTCTACCGGGGCCGGAAATTCGTTGTCCCGGGGCCGGGGCTAACGGTACATCCCTAATTAAAACCTATATAAACTGACACTATTATGGGAATCCACGGACACTATTTTTAATTCAAAGGGGGGTTGGGTTGTGAAAAAACGTAAGGAATGTCCAAAATAGTGTCCGTGGATTCCCATACCGATTTCCTACCCAACAAAAAACCGCACAAAAATGCATAAGCGGATGATCAAAAATATAATATGACAAGCCCAAAACCTGGGACATACGGCAGTTACATTATAAGATAGTTTTAGGGGGTCCCCCAATTAGGGGGTACATCTTTGCAAAAGTTCGTCGATACTTTCGGCACGTCTTAAAGAAATGAAACAAAAAAGTTTGTCAAAATCCATGAAGCAGTTGAAAATTTACATCATGAAAACCAATAAAATGACACTATTTTATAATTCAAAGGGGGGGTGGGTTTTGAAAAAAGCGTAGGGGATGCCATGGATTCCCATATCGATTTCCTACCCAACAAAAAACCGCACAAAAATCCATAAACGGTTTCAACATTTATGGTCAAAAATATGTGACAAACCCAGAACTTGGGACACACACAGACAGACATACGGCAATTACATTATAAGATAAATAGAAAAGTCAGAACAAGATAACACAGAACATAACATGAAAACTGGAAGTAGTGGGAAAACAGAGCATACACTCTCTATAGCAGTAGGTGTATTATAACTTACAGTATAAGATTTGTGTTGTGTAATTCCACTCATTAAACGCGGTAGGTAGAGGTCAACAAACGGCTGTTGGAAAATTAAAAGGTCTAATCAGATGTATCTGAACGAAAACATATAGCGAAATATTTTGTTTTTATGTTATACAAATAGCATCACTAATAGTGTTGGGCTCATGGCTTAGATTTTAGGTAATTTTTACCTGAGATGGAAAACATATATGACAAATTTTGCCATCGTGATATCCAAAAGTCATGAAGCTAGAACTTCTATTCCGACAAAAATTAACCGGAACTGGAACCAGTAACCAGAACCTGAATTTTCCCGGAGCCCTGCTAAGGATGTACTGTTGATATGGATTATGATTTTTTCAGCCTGAGTCGTCTGCCGCTCAACTTACAGCCTCATCAAAAGCAGTTGGTTCAAGCATGGCTCAGTTATTAGCAGCAACTACGCAGGCAAGTTATTATAATACCTAATTCAGTCTCTGATAGTCGGAACTAAGTTGCTGTACTAAAGATTCGATGCTTTGCCTTATCGACGGAGCTGCTCTGTTTGTAACAGTCCGGCTAAGGTTATAATTTTTGCTAACTCCCAATGTTAACATTTTCCGTTCATCCCGTCATCTTGATTTCTTATTATTTTGTACGTAAGCGCACTCTACTGGTTTTCTTATAGAAAGCGAAGGTGATAATAGTTATCTGATGCTCTAAATATCAGTCTCCAGTGTGTTTTTGGCTTCCTTATATTCAGCCGCGAAGCCGGTTTTATATGACTGAAGAGCTCACCGTTTTAAACAACACATTGCAAACAGCTGCAAACGCCAATAAACACATAACTGCATTAAATTATATTCGTGTCCTAGTATTTTCATGTTTATATTCTATAATTTTTAGTATTTCCCCGTTGATCTAAGGGTCTTCTAGTGTGAGTTGTGTAACATAAATGCTGCATTATTCCCCTTCAGCCCAGGTGGCCCCGCGTCACGGTGGAACCGGAGATCAGTACCATTATAGGTATGTACTTTTGAAGCAGTTTTAAAAATCCAGTTTGCCTACTCTGTTAACATGTTATGTGATCTGAAACTATGCATTGAATTTATAGATATGAGTCGGCGTCGCAGCTACTGTTCCACACATATTTTGGAAATAATCGGTGTAAATCAATCGTCCAAAAATGAACAGTTTTATACTGTACGAACTACGAGTCGTTCATTTTACAGGGCGATGAAGAGTACGTGGGTCAATCGGCAGCTGATACCGCCGAAGGTTTACGCCATTTGTCGCAAGCTGTTCGTGCTACTGTTGCCACCGACGCGTCCCTGTCGCGTGATCGTCTTATCGACGCTGGCCAAACTGTAATGGCGGAGTCTTCCAATTTAATGACTGAGGTGAAGTCTTGTCTCGCACAACCTGGACATCCGGATAATCAGCAACGGTTGGCTGGGGTAAGCAGTGAAAATTGTGCTGTTAATGCAAACGGTAACATATTAGTGTCATTTTTATGGATAAAACACAACTTATCATAATTTAAGCCCAGTCAAGGCATAGTGGGTTACCTCTGTTTAACGTCATAAGCTATGCAAATTGTTGCGTCAGGCGAATATTTTTACATGTTGTGTATAAAAGCTGCAAAAACTCTGATCGCTGACCGAAATTAGTTTAAAGGAAATATCGACGTTGTGTACATGGCCCATAATTAATAACTATTTATATAATACTGTTTTAATTTGTTTAAGGTTGCGAAAAAGGTTACGTTTAGCCTCAATACATGCGTCAATTGTTTGCCAGGGCAACAAAATCTGGACACAGCGATACAAGGCATTACTAGTTCCATTGAAACCATTTCCATTGAAAAGGTTATTTAAGTTATGGGTCTTCAAAATCACCCATATAACACATTATATGGTGATGGTGTTTGTTTGTATCAAACTGTGGACTCATCTCAATATATTAACTCATTAGTTGCAAATCATTGGAGCACTAATTGGCTGATTCAAATATTTTAATGTTAATTTTATGCCCTGAACGTGTAATTCAAGAACACAACTGTCGTGAAGCTGCACTTGCGTGCTGATTCTTTATACGTGAATGTACACCTGTGGTATACGCCGCTTGGAGTCACTGCAAGCCCAAACGCCTGTTAAAATCTTTTGTATTTGTTATTTTTCACTTCCTTGTCATTAATTTGTTATCAGTTATAGCAACATACTTTCAGATAATAGTTTCAATTTTTCACAGTTAAAACTAAAAATACGTCCGTATACAGTCGAAATTTTTATTATTTTGTTACAAACGTGATTAGCCGCATCGCTATCTTCGAATTTTAAAGGTAGTATTAGTATACTTGTGATCGGACGAATCAAGGAATGTCTATTTTTTCGTTTAAAGCGGAATCTTTTTTGTAATAATTACGGTTCGATTAATAGAATAATATATTCACGGGTTCTCGAGGAGAACCTACAAACCCTAGTTGATTTGTGAGTTCGGTGAGAACAAAAACAATATCTTAGCAGTATTTTTTGAGTTGAGATCTCTGAAGTTTTATTTTTTCCTATTGTTTAATATTTATTATCATTGTTAGTGTAACATAGTGGAGATTGTGTCTTGCAGGGGTGAAATCTTTAAAGTTCCGTCTGTGTGTGTGATCGGCCATAACTCGGCAACGATTCAACCAACTTTCACGATCTTGGGCTCATTCGAACCGGCATTTAGTTTTTTGATTTGAGGTCTGGTTACGAGATCCGGTGTTAAAACGAGGGGGGATTTTACCGCAATTTACCCCATTTTAGTACCTTCACAGAAGCATGGTATTTTTGACTTAACTTTCGAACTTTTTCTCTGATTTGTTTTATATCATAGTAAAATGATAAATGCCGATACCTGTTTTTTTGTTTTTCGATTAAGGCTCTGGTTCTGGAGTTACGGGGTTTGAGACTTGGCACACTCGTGGTTCCTCAACCCAAAATTCGAAAATTTGTTCTGACGTCCTGGGCGTCTGAAAACTTTTACTTGGTGGTTTTCGGGAATGGTAAACTCATTACTGGTGTTGATTTTGCTCTGCGACCCATGGTTATATGGGTACGGGAGTATGGCGCCGCCATGGTTCATCGGCCCAAAGTTCCTAATTTTAATGGTACGCCTTGGGAGGATGATAGCTTGCACCTAGGGGTTTTGGAGAATGGAAAACTTATTTCCGGTGTTAGTTTTGTTCTAACTTGTGCGGTATTGTGTGATATCCACTTATAACATATTGACGTATGCTATCCAGAGATGATTGGCTGTGCACGCAAAAGACGTAGGTGTATCTATGCTTCACTACGTTCTGCAATCTCGATCGAGTTACTAGTATATATACATACAATCGTTGCTCGAGTTTGAACGAATAACCATCACAGCCGAGCGTATAAATCCCTGAAATTAGTGTTACCAAGAGCGCATTAAGGAAGAGTATGACACTTCTCTGCACTCTAATGCTGATGGAAGACTCGGACGTTTCAGGCTCTAACACCCTCATTTCATGGGGATGGGGCGTCAGCGCACACCTCCCTAGGTTTTGTCGGCCGCGAGAATAGCTCCGACCTCCTTATTTTATGAGGACAAGGTCAGAACTCCAGTTTTGATGGGCCTCGGTTGGAACATAGCTGCCGGTTAAAACTACCCTTTCGAAACTGGGGGCTGACCTACATCCAACAAAGCATGCGGGGGTCTGTGCATTATGATCCCCCTCTTTTTTGTTTTTCGATTAAGGCTCTGGTTTTGGAGTTACGGGTTTTGAAACTTGGCACACTCGTGGTTCCTCGACCCAAAATTCGAAAATTTGTTCTGACGTCCTGAGCGGCTGAAAAGTTTCACTTAGAGGTTTTCGGGCATGGGAAACTCATTGCTGGTTTGGTTTTACTCCACGACCCATAGTTCCATGGGTACGGGGGCATGCCGCCCCATGGTTCCTCAACCCAAAATTCCTAAGTTTTGTGACGTCCTGGGAGGCTATTGTATATAGCGTCTTGGGAGGCTGATAGCTAGTACTTGGGGTTTTCAAGCATGGGAAACTTATTGCCAGTATTAGTTTTGTATGCTTCGTTACGATCTGCAATCTCGATAGTTACTAGTTTTAATTATTTCAGCTTCCGCGCAGCAAACGATCGTTCGGCGAAGTTCAAGATGATTTAATGGTTATCGCCAGCCGACTTACCGATGCAACAAATGCATTGTCGGGTTCCGTTGGCCGGTCGCCGCACGAAATGGCAAAGACCGTCGACGAATTTATTACCGTTTACAAGCAATTTGTTACCATTTGCCTTGAGATTACTTATCTGACTGAGGTAAGTGTAATGCTACCAACAATATCACATTGCAGATAGAGAGTTCTGAATAAGTGTTCTTCAGAAGTACACATAAATGTTAGTTATATTTCGTGACACTGAATTAAAACTTAACAATTCAAAATTTATTTTAAAATTATCTTCCACATTTCAAATGTCCATGCTATTTGGCAAACAAGGGGTAAAATCCACCAACTTTAACAAAATATTTGGGAGGATAATACTGCTCAAATTGGACTCAATATCTAGTGTTGTGGAAAACTTGGTGCTGTTTTAAAAAAGCGCGTCCGAGCTGTTCTCTGATTATTTTCGGCAGAAAGTTATGCATTCTTTAAGAACACCAAAAATATTAAAAATTGTGTACTTATAGGTACTGCAAGCACGCAGTTCTTTTCTACACAGAACATGCCTTTTATATGTATGAGTCATGAAATCAAATAGCTCGCGCTTCCTAAAAATTGCAATTAGTAAAAACCAATCAGTGTAATGAAAAATTTAATGTAGTTCGGAAATATTCGAAAAATTTATTGCTCTAAATTGTTTGAAAGTGTTCGATGTTCGTTCGAAACGTGAAAGTCGTTTCTCGCTGTGACTGTAATTTGTTTTATAACCTTATTAAAGCAAATTTCCAGATTTACGCGCTTCGGTTCGAGTTCACTGTACTATGTAAAATCATGGTGCACCTCACCCACTATTAATAAAATTAATTGACAAACTATTAGTAAATTTTGATAGGGTTGGACAGCGTTAAATCGGTCAAGTTATACTGCTGGCTCGAAAAACTCTTATGCACTTCCAACGCGATATATTTATTTATATACATAAAATTATTGTTTGTTAAATTAGGACCAGGTAACTCGAGAACAGGCCATCGATGGCCTGCGTTCCTTGTCGCAGCAAGCTGGGCGTTTTCTGGTCGTGGTAAAATCATCAGCGGCAGATCCACATGCTCCTTCGGTTAAAGCTAATCTTTCCACGGCCACTCGAAGTGTAGCCGAAAGCGTTAATAGGCTGCTTGGTACGTTAGCTCGGAGCATCTATGTATTTTCAGCGCAGAATATTTACACAACTGATATATGAGCATGCAGTGAAACAGTTGCAAATTTGCAAAACAGATGCAATCGATTTTGTAGCTATTGAAAGGACAAAGCTAGATTTTATAACTATCGAAGCTTATGTAGATTAAAACGTTCTCTTTTTACATTTTTCATTTGAACGAGTAGATTCTCAGTGATTTATGCTGGAGTGTAATTAAGAATATGAAAGTTTGGGTATGTTGCAGAACTTTTAGCAAGAAATCATAATAGTGTCGATTGTGATAAATTTCTGTGAATTTTAGTTTATGAAGAACCGCGACCACATGTACGTAGAGATAGAGCTATTCTATAGTAAATTAACAAATAAAAATGTCCGTATTACAAAGTTTCGTGCTTCAGAAATTCTTGAAAACATCACCACAGCAGCAAAATTTGAAATAATTTATCACGTTTCGATAAGCGTGTATACAACAGTACTCGCCACAATAATATAGTGTCACTTTTACGGGCGAACAACGGGAAAATTATAAAATTTCAAGCTTAATTTTTCCATCCTATGGGAAGTTGCGAGCGAGTAGTGGTCAAATGTGGCTAGTACTGTGTCTTAGTGAATATTATAACGCTTGTTAATGGTGAGGACTGGTTTTGGCTTTGTCACAAATTTTGGTTCCTCATAATGTTGTTCGTTTACAATGTTGGACACCAAGGTCTGAGGCTTTGCTTGAAGTTAGTAAAAATCCAAATATAATCCAGGTTTTCCTGGGCCAGAGAGTGTAATTGCTGCAAAATTAGAAAAGAGGAATTAATTTGGTTTTGTTCTCCGAAAATTGTATATCTCTAACCCAAATGCAAATATATTCATAATGTTCTGTTATGGGTGGCTCTATATAACTCTTTTCTACATGCTGTATAAGCTAGCATTACCTGTTTTTGTTAAAATTGTACTTGTAGCAATTTCTGTTGCCACCGTTATTTTGATTTTGCGTATTATTTAGATATTTGCATATCTGGTGGGCCTTGGACCAAAGAATGTGACAATGCGCTGCGGAGCATACAAGCAATGAGATATTTGCTTGATAACCCGACCGATCCTGTGAATGACTACAGCTATTTCGAGTGTCTCGATACTGTTACGATTAGTGCCAAAGTAAGAAAACAATTTTATCATGAAATTTGTGGAAATTTTTTCTGTTTCGCTGTCGTTATCTTGGTTTTGTCGCACGCTATTAATTGAAATAGATAATTTGTATCATTGAATCATTGGCCGTGGTATTTGGGTTTGGTTCGTAGTAGCACAGAGGGCGTATCGGCATCGCAATCCGGATATGGCCGATGCTAGCTCGATGGCGTCTCGCCATTAGGAACGTGTTTACAACACTCCGCGATCGCTTCTCGTGCGTTCGGATGGCTACAGTTATTTCAGGCGCGCACTGCAAAATGTGTTGCATCGTTATGTTATTTCTATGCGTAATGGTTTATGGCGAGTGAAAAGCATCACCAATACAAAGTGTATTGCACCGAAAGACTTTTATGATATTAATTTAAATTAAATGACTACTGTGCACTACACAATGTACAGTTACAATCAGAATTAAGTGCTCAAGAATCGAACAAAGTTTAATTCGATTTCGATCGTTTTCGTTTAAACGAAAATGGATCGTTTGCGATTAATTTAACGAAATTCGATTGCGTTTAATCGAAAAGCAATCGTAAGTTAGTGTTTTTATTTGTACGTGTATATACAAATTGTACTTTCGTTCGAGATTTTATGAACGGTCATAGGCTTTTTAGGTACGCAACTACATACGTGCAGTTATGTTTCATTATTATGTGTATTTATATATTATTTATTGAAACTTCACTAAGAAATGATATATTCGCACATTCTACGTCAAGATTATGATGAATTCTTGCTGATTGTTTTTAGTATTATTTTATGAATTCTTATTTTTAATCCAGTATTTTATATAGTAATTGCGCGTTTTTTATTTTATGATTATTTTTGATATTTCGATTTCAATTACACACTGTATGTTCTTGTTTATGCACGTTTAAGGTGTCATTATCATGGTGCATGTCAGGGAGTCAAGGTGTGTGAACCCTCCGCTTATTACACAGTAAGACCGACCACTTCACTTCTTAGTATAGGTATGAAATCCTGTCCTTCCCCTTCTTTCCCTTAGTTTTTAGTTATTTCCAGTCTAAGGGATACTAAAATTACTCTTAGGCTTAATGGTGTGTTCCCCCAATTCCCCAGTGGCACAGATTCCTTCTCAAGTTTCTCAAGTCCTTCTTAAAACACCGTTTACCCTCTGGCGACTGGAGCTCCCCCTGGGGCGGGCGACCGCATTTCCAACCCTGAGGTTTTGTCGGCTACCCCTGAGTTTTCGCACTTTGAGCATGCATGATTATATGTGATACGGATACATTATGATGTATATGTTTATTGATGTGAAGCATATATGCAACTTTCCGTCTGCAGTTATAAGTATTACGCTTAATAGCTTCTTTATCATTATCATCTTTATAGTTCGAATTTTTCTTCTGTTGAACGTTGATACACCTGTACTACTATTTTATAATATTTACTATTATTTTTTTGTTTGATGCTCTTCAACTTGGCGCTCAACAATATTTTTATTAGATTTATTTTATTAGTTTAATTATTTTACTATATCATTTTAATTTAACCCAATTGCATTCAGTTTCAGGAGGCAAAATAAACAAAGAATAGAAGTACTGGTGCGTTACACCAGATAATATTTTTATAAACTAGTATCTATTTCATTTTTCGACTATCGTTAACTAGAAACAAACAATGGCGAAGGCAACCAATCCACGCCAATGAATCCAACCATCGCTACATATGTCCATGTCATCAAATTGCGTCATATGCAACAACGATGGAGGTCTTCGAGTGCGGCCTGTGCGCCGGATTGAGTCATTTTGCGTGTTCGTCAGTTTGGAATAACAAATGGCTTAAGGTGTAACAGAGGGCGAAGACGCGTCGTGTGTCCAGCTTGCCAGAAATTTGCTCGAAACCGACGTAATGCTAAGTTGAATGGAGCGCCGCCAACTCCGGTCCAACCCAGCGATGACCGTCTCGAAAAGATAGAGCGTCAGCTGGAAACGCTAATACAGTCGCTCGCCAACAGACCTACATCTCGAGCAATCGACGATATAGCAACAACCAACCAAGACGCGACGCTCATACGCATTCCATTCCAAAATCGTACGCTTCGGCTGCAGCAAAAAACATTTTAAACCAAGTGCAGTGATGATGGTGCCAAGCATCAACATTGTCTCGTATTTTCCGGGGTTCCTGAAAGCGGAAAAGATCTCCAGATAGTTTCCAATATTTCCCATCGTGTCGACCCATCAGCGGAGGTTGAATATGTATTTCGCATGGGACTGCTGAACGCTACAAAGCGCAACAAGGATCGTAACGAACGTTCTATAGCTCCACGACTGCTCAAAGTTCGTTTTCCAGCTTCTACGTTTCGTAGAAGCTGTATGAGTTTCCAGCTTATTGAGACGCACTGTAATGTCATCGTTGCAAAAGCATATCGTGTAATTAATATGTTGTTTAAGTTTCATTCACTGTAAGTCAGAGTCATTAATACTGTCGTATTTATCGTATGTTCGACTAATATTGGAATATTCTAGCCAAGTTTGGGCACCGTGTTATTTGCTCGAAATAGATAAGTTGGAGAAAGTGCAAAGGTATCACACCAGAAGGCTAGCCATACGGCTTGGTATCTTCAGTATGTCGTATAAGCAACGGATAACACACTTCAAGTTAGAACCTCTAGGACTACGTCGTTTAAAACGCGACCTCATTCTAGTTTTCAAAAGTCTTAATAATGCACAGCTTTTTTGAAATTTCTCACAACACGAATACGCGTGGTCACGGAAGAAAACTAATAAAACCAAAGTTTCATTCAAACTGCTATAAACATAGCTTCGCCGTGAGAACTATCCATGTGCGGAATAAATTAGCTAGTTTTGTTTGCTGCGAACCTCTTGTAGGATCATCCGACTGCAGAAAATTCAAAATACTTTTAAACAAGCTTGAATTAAGCCAGTTTTTTAGTATAATAGAAACTTTTTTTAGTAATTATTTGAAATCCTATTTACTCCCTTAATAAGTATTAATCTTGCGCTCTATATTTTCACCGAATGTAAGTGGACTTCTTCCTTTTCGGTTGAATTTTATGTTTATTAACTTGTCTTTTATTTAAAATTTACTTATGCGTTCATTTATGATTAGATTTTGTATCCGGTACACCGGAAGTCGGTAAGCCATTGCCTAAGTTTCGAGCTCGCAATGGCCTTAACGCCTCATGCAAAACTCGTTACGCTGACTTTCCGGTTATCGGTACGCTATTTGTTAATAAAATTCTTTTGTTTTTTTTGTTTTATTTTAATTGGGGCGATAAAAGTTTCTGATGTATCAAACTGATGATGCGTTTGAACGTATATGTGACCGGTACAGTCTGACTTCTCTAAACTAACAAAATAATTATGAGGACATGCCAAACCTCCAGGATTGAAGCAACCGTCTAAACATGATCGAATAACCAAGCCGTAATAAATAATAACAATGATTATAAATAATATCGTAAAACATACGACATGTAAACAGCACGACAAAATAAATGTACTAAAATAAAATGGAATTCGTTAATTTGTGTTTACTCGAACTTCGTTATTTTGCGTTTAATCGAACGTCGTTTGTGTTTATTTAACGATATTCGTTCTCGTTTAAACGAAATTTGTTCGATTGCGATTTCGTTCGATTTTATGGAAACTTAATTCAGATTGTAACTGTACCGTTCTACTTACTGTTCTGTAGCTGGATACGGCGAATATGCTATTAAATTAAGTAAATATTACAGTGCATAATAGACGCGCATCAGTCGGCCAGAGTTGCTACAGACAGGAACGCAACAGGAATTGATGGTGATACGGACAATACGGGAAAAAGCTGGAAATTTGATATAAAACCGGAAAATAACGTTATGGCAAATGTAGCGAAGCGAGTCCTAATGTGTATAAAATTCTTCAACTTTCCAACGATAACCTTGTGTAATGGTAGCACTCAGAACCTAGGACTTCATTTACTACACAAATGTAATAAGCACCTAACTTAATATTACTAAGATAAATAATAGTACGGCAATAAAATAATGAATTGTTTGAATTGACAATGTGGATCTAAGGATCCAAATAGTAAATTAATATTAATACTCGAGCAAACTTTATGAACCGCAAGGTGGATCCATCGATCCGGCCTAAGCTTTGCCTTAGGTTTAGCTCAACCTAGTCAAACAAATTTTCGGAGCACCCCTGTGCTCTCAATAGAGAATTTTAGGAGCAGCCTCTGCTCTAGAGGAAAAAAATTCGGAGCAGCCCTTTGCTTTCAAGAATTTACTAAAATATGGAGCACCCCTTGCGCTCTCAAAGAAATTTTAGGAGCAGTCCGTCTGCTCTAAATAAACCCCAAAATTTGTTAATGTTGGAATCAGCGCTATGTCTTAGCTTGTAATAATTACTGCGTAGCAAGAACAGTATTAGATAACAAAATGTCGCGTGGCAATTAAGCTAAGAAATAAAAGACACTTACTCTGAGAAGTAACAGCTGCAGCTATCTCTGCAGTCGATGGCAGCATCTGCCTCGCTAATCGAACAGAATCTGAGTTTAAATACCCTAGAATCTCGGCTAGCGAGGTCTGGACTTTAACGCTAATTCTTAGAACTTCTCTAATAATAAATTTATGTCGATGCTAGAAATAAATTTAATAGGGCGCACCTTGTTATTTAAAGCAATATTTACAAACTTGCAAAACTAAAAAAACTAAGTCGTACATAAAGCTACGAGATGAAAAGAAACAATCGCATATACCGAAATAATAGTATGTGCTAAATGGTTTAAAATCTCAACACAAATAAGCAATGTGTATAACACTAATATCACAGTGGAAGAATAACAAGGTGGCGCAAAACTGACAGCTAGCATCCTCATGCATTATATTAAGTAAACACATTTTTCAATCCCACAGCTTTCAGTTAGACGGATCAATTTATAGTCCTTTTGAAAAGAACAGTGTTGATTTGTCCACACAGTTTGCAATAAATTGTTAGGTTGCCGCAGCCGCGATTAAAACTCGAGCCTCCTGAAGTACCTTCTTAAACGCCCAGTAGTCCATGGTTACAAGGCCAAAGTAGCAATGTGACTGCTTCGCAAAAGCGAAATGGATGGTCATGCCTGGTAATGTCCTAAAAATTTTACACTATGTTGTTCGAACACAACTAAACAAACCACATTATTTTACGTAAAAACATGCAGGTTGCACAAACACATAGTATGTTTATTGTCACCAGCACCGTCTTTTTGAGAAAGGTACATAAAAATTCGTATACAGCTTACGAATCGGAGCATATATTTCGATGTTTATGATTAATACCAGGCCTCAGAGTTTAATATACATAGCTTCACACCTATATACACTATATGTTCCAATAGCAAATACCACAATCACGAGTAAATTATATAGCAGTGACTGCTAAATGTATACAAAAATATTTTAATTTCAGCAATAAAAACAAATCGATTTTTATACGCGTAGTGTAATTGTTTATTAAATTCCTTGGCTATTAAATTTATAGCAATATTCATATGCCTAAGACCGGCTCATACTATCATGATAATAACTGAGGAGTATATATATCGTTTAGTTGCCCATTTGAAAATAGCATGAGTACACCTTTGTATGAGTATCGATTTCAACGATTGGCATTTTTATCATGATAATAACTGAGGAGTATATATATCGTTTAGTTGCCCATTTGAAAATGGCATGAGTACACATTTGTATGAGTATCGATTTCAACGATTGCATTTTTATCATGATAATAACTGAGGAGTATATAAATCGTTTAGTTGCCCATTTGAAAATGGCATGAGTACACATTTGTATGAGTATCGATTTCAACGATTGCATTTTTATCATGATAATAACTGAGGAGTATATAAATCGTTTAGTTGCCCATTTGAAAATAGCATGAGTACACCTTTGTATGAGTATCGATTTCAACGATTGTTACGATAGCAATATGCTTGTAAAAATCGTTGATTCGATGTGTGTCTTCCAAGACTCATATTTGATCTCTGTTGACACTTACTTTCGCAGGTAACGCCGTCTCCTTTGAAGCCTTCCTCACAGGTGCAATAAAACCGGCTGTTGACACTTACTTTCGCAGGTAACGCCGTCTCCTTTGAAGCCTT
Source organism: Trileptium ribeirensis (assembly GCA_030248225.1). Classification (NCBI taxonomy): domain Eukaryota; kingdom Metazoa; phylum Nematoda; class Enoplea; order Enoplida; family Thoracostomopsidae; genus Trileptium; species Trileptium ribeirensis. The sequence goes on along the minus strand of JASANE010009086.1, from coordinate 2,471 downwards.
CCTCACAGGTGCAGTAAAACCGGCTGTTGACACTTACTTCGCAGGTAACGCCGTCTCCGCTTTGAAGCCTTCCTCACAGGTGCAGTAAAACCGGCTGTTGACACTTACTTTCGCAGGTAACGCCGTCTCCTTTGAAGCCTTCCTCACAGGTGCAATAAAACCGGCTGTTGACACTTACTTTCGCAGGTAATGCCGACTCCTTTGAAGCCTTCCTCACAGGTGCAATAAACCGGCTGTTGACACTTACTTTCGCAGGTAACGCCGTCTCCTTTGAAGCCTTCACAAGTGCAAAATAAAACCGGCTGTAGACACTTACTTTCGTAGGTAACGCCGTCTATTTTGTAGTCTTCACAGGTGAAATAAAACTGGTTGTTGAAATTTACTTTCGCAGGTAACGCCGTCTCCTTTGAAGCCTTCCTCACAGGTGCAATAAAACCGGCTGTTGACACTTACTTTCGCAGGTAACGCCGTCTCCTTTGAAGCCTTCCTCACAGGTGCAATAAAACCGGCTGTTGACACTTACTTTCGCAGGTAACGCCGACTCCTTTGAAGCCTTCCTCACGGGTGCAATAAAACCGACTGTTGACACTTACTTTCGCAGGTAACGCCGTCTCCTTTGAAGCCTTCCTCACAGGTGCAATAAAACCGGCTGTTGACACTTACTTTCGCAGGTAACGCCGTCTCCTTTGAAGCCTTCCTCACAGGTGCAATAAAACGGGCTGTTGACACTTACTTTCGCAGGTAACGCCGTCTCCTTTGAAGCCTTCCTCACAGGTGCAATAAAACCGGCCAGGGCTGTTGTTGCATTTTCCATGTTTGTGGCAATTGTGATCACCAACAGCACATTCGTCAATGTCTGAAATCGATAAACGAAATTATAATACCATAAAAATTACAACAGGTCTTGCTATAAGTCGTGATATTTCAAGGCGCCAGCTAGACTCGCTGTTGCAAGAAGATTACATTAGGGAAGAGTATAACACTTTCCTGCACTCTAATGTTAGCTCGTGTTTGACGACACGGGCGTTGTCGGCCTGACCCTCCTTCATCAATGGCTTAGGGGTTATCATGCACAGACCGCACGTCTTGTGGGGAGGGGTAGCCCGAATCCCCACTCATATTTTCTGGACGGGAAGGGGGGAGGGTTAGGTTGGGCCCCCAACTTTGATGGGGTCAGGTTGTAAGAAGCTACCGGTTCAACTTGCATGACGACCCTTCCCAAAGAGGGGTCAGGCGGAAAATTCCCATAGCATTCAACACGGGTTTACATTAGCGTGCAGGGAAGTTTCATACTCTTCCGTAATGCACTCTTGGTAGCAGTAATGTCACTATAACTTGGTCTTAATTCCAACATCATCACAAAAAGAGACTTTCTAAACTGAATAGTATTATTAAATATTTTTCTTTAAAAAACTGCAGCACAAAACTTTTAATTCAAATGGTGCACAAAACATTATATCAAATGGTAACACGTTGAGATAAGATACTAAACTAACTTGCATGGTGCTAATGTAGCCTCTCACTACGCTACCATATATAGCGCAGCTGAACACGTTGTGATCGGGGCCTGTGGTGTAATGGTAGCGCGGTAGTAAGCTAGAGATCCGGGTTCGAATCCCGGCTGGTCCAATGTGTGATCGCTCGTGGATCTTTTCAATTGGTGAACCCGAGGTGATTTACGTTTACATCGCGTTTAGATAAGTGTCACAGCGAATGTTTCTTTAAATGCATGTGCCGTTACGACAACATTTGTTTGGGGCACCGTGTGAAACACGGAAAATGCTCGATTGTAAACAGAAGCCGGCACCCGCTACCATTATTTACAACCAAGACTATTGAAACTAATATTATTATTTTTCGTTTTTTTAAGTTTACAGGTTCTGTCGAGTTGCCATAGGAAAAAACCTGCTGAGAAGCCAAACAAAAAATTCTAGTACCGCTCTGTAGATCCTAGATCTATACAAATAACATTTCCAATCTCCAAATAGCAAAATCCCTTTTTCTAAAGCAATCAAAAAATCGAAACAGAGAGATGCTTTAAGCTAATATAAAAGTTTTTTTGAAAGGTACGATGGTGCCTAATAAAGCCAAGATCCTAAAAATTCGAGTAGTTATCTCCAATATCAAATAAGCTGACCAGACGGCGCAAAATTTCTTCTTACATCAGTTACGTGGTAGCAATTAAGATTTACCGCTCTAATCATATTTTTCTAAGCCAAGGAAGCAATACAATTTGTTCGACCAGACTTGAAAGGTGGTATATTTACTCCATATACCTTGAATATAATAACTACTTGCTCTGGTTTCAATGTTAGTAGGTCGGTCCTACCGATAAAGCAAGTATTCCAAGACTTGTCACAACGAGTGACGCAAATATGCTTTCATATTGATAAAAATTCGTTAGTGCACCGGGCATACGCTTTTTGAATTTAAATATATTAACTAATGAACGTGAGTATGCAACAGCAATA